>JASDQU010012626.1:168008-213992 GCA_032191745.1 Picea mariana
ACATGACTTGATAGGGAATATCAGTTATGGGAGATGTAAAGAATGAAATCCCAACATAGAAATATGCCATTGACAAGATAGAAACAAAAATTATTTTAGAATCAAATTATGTAGAATTTATGTTATTTTGATAATTATTGTTAATATACAATTTCTACATTGTTTCCTCTTTAAAAATTTGGGTCCTTATTGAGATGATCACTTTTTTGAATTGTTGCCAATATACAATTTCTACATTGTTTCCTCTTTAAATATTTGGATCCTTATTGAGATGGATCACGTCCTTATTGAGATGGATCACGTCCTTATTGAGATGGATCACTTTTTTGAACTTGAGTTGAAGATTACATAAGAAGGGATTATACTGATTGATCACTTTTTGAAATTGAGTTGAAGATTACACAAGAAGGGATTCCAGTATAAGAATAATTTCCCCTTCATTCAATGGTCCTAGGTTTTAATCAAAAAGTTTTTGGTTAGTTATAAAATTTTGTTGGTGTATTAATGGGAGGGATGATTTTGGTCAGTTATAAAATTTTGTTGGTGTATTAATGGGATTGTTGGTGTATTAATGGGAGGGATGATTTTGGTCAGTTATAAAATTTTGTTGGTGTATTAATGGGAGGGATGATTTCATTGTTTTTTTTTTACATAAAATTATATGTGGAATGCTTTCAAAATAGATGGTTGTTTCTTTTTTAGATTAGATTTTAGTTTTACATAAAAAATTATAAGTAAAATGCTTTCAAATTATATGGTATATAAAATTATATGTGGAATGCTTTCAAAATAGATGGTTGTTTCTTTTTTGGATTAGATTTTAGTTTTACATAAAAATTATATGTAAAATGCTTTCAAATTAGATGGTTGTTTCCTTTTTAGATTAGATTTTAGATTTTGTGCAGTTAAGATCTTAATATAAAAGTTTAATAAATGCTGTTAAACTAGATGGTTGTTTCTTTTTTAGACTGGATTTTAGATTTTGTGTAGTTAAGAAGATCATAATATAGAAGTTTAATTTTTTATTTTTTTATAATTTTGTTTTTAATATAATTTCAATATAATGAAATGTAATGTATGCCTTTTATATATTCTTATGGAATTATCATGAAAAATGCATTAAAAATTTATATATTAACTTTTATTGCTTCAAGAAGATTAATTGTCATTTGTATAGATTATTTAAAATATGAATTTATTTAGTATTGAAATCCATTTGCAATTAATTGTAGGTTAAATGATTTACGAAATGATCATTTTTTTTTCGGGAAAATGGATTTTGAAAAATAAAAATAGTGATTTGTAAAACAACTAGACAACTTTTTTTCATTATAAATTTACAAAAAATAGTGAATTGTAGAACAACTAAACAACACCTTTTCATTACAAGTTTCTTTTAAATATGGAGTATTGAAAGTATAAAGAAAAATTGTGTGAATTATTAGTGGTTTAAAAATTCTAATGAATTTACAAAAAATAATGATTTGTAGAACAACTAGACAACACCTTTTCATTACAAGTTTCTTTTAAATATAATTTAAATATAGAGTATTGAAAGTATAAAAAAAAATCGTGTAAATTATTAATGATTTAAAAATTCATAAATTTATATATTGAATATTTTTTTGAATGTTTAAATTTAAATTAAATTTATTAAATATTATATATAAATTATATTATTATTATTATTATTTTTTTGATTTTATATTTTAAATAAATTATATTACCTATTTTTTTTTTAACCTTTTAGTATTCCCCACCCATCATCATATGTGTTTCATTCAAATTGAATAATAAAGTGCATTTCATTCTTTTTTATTCAATTATTATTTAAAAAAATTCTTTTTAAGTGAAGATCATATTTAAGTATTTAAATCTCTAAGTGTATGTTTTTTTTTTGAGTTCAAAGGATTAGGGATACTAGTTTTACTAAAGATGTTATTTCAAATGTGGAGCAGCATTCCTTTATTTTTTTTGAGTTCAAAGGATTAGGTATACTAGTTTTATTAGGGATGTCATTTCAAATATAATTCTTTATTTTTTTTCGAGTTCAAAGGGTTAGGTATACTAATTTAACTAGGGATGTGAATTCAAATGTGGAGTAACATTCTTTTAATAAAGAAGCTATTTCAAATATGAAGCATTTCTTAAATTTTTCAACAAAATTTTTTTTTGAAAAAATTAAATAAATAATACATTTTTATATTTTTAAATAAAAGTTGTGTTTTTGTGGTTTAATTATAGATTTAATGTTTTGTAAGTAAATAACCATTTTTTTTTAAAATGATATTTTTGAAGATGTGTTAAGATGGCTAATGTTTTTCTTAAATATATCATTGGATTTGATTTCTAATGGGTTAAATTGTGCATACATACAATGGTGAAAGTTTTTGGTACAAGTCTTTATTATTAGAGATTTTTTTAATATTTGGTATCTTTTTTATCATATTGATTATATTCTTTAAAGTATCATGTTTTTTAATAAAAAATTAATATGGATTATAGTCTTTCATTAGATCTTTTTAATTGGGTTTGAGAAATGACTTCGTTTAATACACTTTCAATTATATTTTATTATTAGAGATTTTTTTAATATTTGGTATCTTTTTTATCATATTGATTATATTCTTTAAAGTATCATGTTTTAAAAAATAAAATTAATATGGATTATAGTCTTTGCATAGATCTTTTTAATTGGGTTTGAGAAATGACTTCGTTTAATACACTTTCAATTATATTACTATTGTAAAGTAATATATTTAAAGAGATTTTCAATTCTTCTATTTATTTTTAATAAATTTACAACATTTTCAATTGTTTTTTCGCAATTTATATATTAAACACATTCATTGAATGACTTCTCCATTCTTTTCGATCAAAAAGTTCAATGATTAAACAAAAGGAAAAACATGCATCCTTCCAAATTTATGAAATTCTCTCCATTAACATTTGCATAGAGATATCCTCCATGTTCTTAGAATGACATTAGAATTTGTTTTGTTTTATCTTGCATTTACAATACTACAAATGTAATTTGTTTTATCTTAAATTTATAAACCTATATATGTAAAACTTGTAACTATTCAATGTCATTAGGTATATATGACAAGTTTTGTAAGGATACATTTGCCTTGTTTCATATACCATTGGAAATGTGGCATAATCAATCACAAATGTTTCAGGGATATATTCTCTTTTATTAGTCCTTGTCGAAGGCGTAGAGGGACTATATCGATCGATAATTCATTGATTTCATATTAATATGTCCTTGACTATAAATTTTTTCATCATCTCTATTGTTCGAACTATAGAACCAAAAACATTATTTTTTATATAATAAAAAAAACCTTATATGTCATCATCTTATTGGAGAATAGATTCGAAGTCTTATTGCTAGCTTCGTTATTCCCAATGTTTTAAATGTTTAGATATCCAAAGTTTTGAGCATCGATTCTCTTTTAATTTTTTTATTTTTATTGAAATGTTTACATACTGAAAGTTTTGAGCATCGACACTCTTTTTAATGTTTTTATTATTTCTATTTGTATTAAAATGTTTACATGCCAAAAGTTTTGAGCATTGACACTCTTTTTGAGGTACTTGAATAGGTCTGACAACTTAAATGTTCACATAACGCAATACCCTTAAACATGCCCGATAGTTTAAATGTTTGCATAGCGTGATGCCCTTAAACAGGCATGACAACCTTAAATGTTTATTAAATAGGTCTGTCACAATACATTTTTCCTCGAATTTTTTCATACAATGTTGCAGTGAATTTGGACAATATTGTTGTCCACCACCACTCACATAGCCATCATATGTTTCATACTTCTTCTATGCTTGGAATGCAATTTAGTTATCGTTAAAGATATATATGTTGTTTGTTGGTTCACTGGTTGCTTCTTGTTCGTTGGTTCGTCGGTTGCTGCGTGTTGTTGTTTGGTTCAACTTTGCAAGGCTGAGGTCCTGCACTTGTGGTTGGACCTGTTGGTGCTTGTTTCTTGTTTTTGTTTGCTTCAACTTTGCAAGGTTGGGTCTTGCACCCGCAGTTGGAGCTGTTTTTTCACTTTGTAGGGTTCAAGTCCTGCACCCACAATTTGACCTGTGATTTTATCGTTCATCGTTTCCGAGTAAGTTTTGATACCATAGTTTCATTCATATTCGTTCTTTGCTTTAAATGTTTACTTAAATAGGCCTATTACATTACATTTTTCCATACAATGTTGCAGTTAATTTGGACAATATTGTTGTCCACTGCCCCTCACATAGCCATCATTTGTTTCATACTTCTTCTATGCTTGTAATGCAATTTAGTGATCGTTGAAGATACATATATTATTTGTTGGTTCACTGGTTGCTTCTTCTTCATTGGTTCATCGATTGTTGCTTCTTGTTGTTTGGTTCAACTTTGCAAGGTTGAGGTCCTGCACCTGTGGTTGGACCTGTTGGTGCTTTTTGTTTGCTTTTGTTTGCTTCAACTTTGCAAGGTTGAGGTCCTGCACCCGCAACTGGAGCTATTTTTTCACTTTGCAGGGTTCAAGTCCTGCACCCACACAATTCGACTTGCGATTCTGTCCTTCATCGTTGCCGGGTAAGTTTCGATACCATAGTTTCATTTGTATTCGTTCTTTGCTGTTTACTGTTTGCAATTTGCAAGTAAGAATGTTTAAGTATTTCCACTCGCATGCCCATCATATGTTTCAGATTTCTTCTATGCTTGGAATGCAATTTAGTCATTATTGAAGATACATATATTGTTTACTGGTTTGTTGGTTCGTCGGTTGCTACTTGTTGTTGTTTGGTTCAACTTTGCAAGGTTGAGGTCCTACACCTGCAGTTGGACCTGTTGGTGCTTGGTCATTGGTTTACTGCTTGTTGCTTTCGTTTGTTTGCTTCGACTTTCCAAGGTTGGGGTCCTGCATGACAGTTGGAGTTGTTTTTTTCACTTTGCAGGGTTCAAGTCCTGTACCCGCAATTGGACCCGCGGTTCTATCGTTCATCATTAACGAGTAAGTTTCAATACCATACTTTCATTTGTATTTGTTGTTTACTAATCATTGTTTTCATTTTGCAAGTAAGAATGTTTAAGTATTTATTCATCATTCTTATCCCGCAAACTTTCCATAGAGGTTGGCATATCTTTTTCTCCTGCTCTTAAATTTTCCTTCGATTTTTTCTTGAGACTCTGCACCATGTGCATGCCAATGTCGTCTGCACAACTTCGACTGTCATTTTTTCTAGCATTGCAAGTCCCGGTCCTTTGTCGTGCGTGACGAAGTGGAAATCTAGCTCCCGAATTGAATAAGGAATTCTTCAGCCTTCGCACCTTGCCCTCGATGATATTCCCAACTTTCTCTGGGATGAGTACATGCCTATCCCGTACGGGAATTGAACTCGTGTTTTTCGCATGAAAAATACGATGTCAAGCTTGTTGCCTTTGTAGGATGTTCTTGTAGAAGAAAATTGCAAGTAGGTGTAGAAGGGCTAGGTATGGGACAATGGTCCCTAGGCTGCAACAAAATTGCACAAAATTGGCATATTTTTCCCTCTTGCTCTTAAATTTTGCTCCAATTTTTTCTCCAAACTCTCAACCATACCTACATGCCTTTGCAAAATGTTCTTGTAGAAGAAAAATACGTTGAGATGGTTCTAACAAGAGTAGTCTTCCGTGGATTGAAAATTGCAATATTCAATCTCTGTGCCGCTTTGCGTGCAACATTGCTAACATAATGAATGTGTTTCAAATGCACTACACCATTTACATCTGAACGAAACCATTATCATTCTAGGATACTTCAGTGTTGACATGCTACAAAATAGTGCCATAACAAAACAATTGGAAAACTACATGTGCAATTACAATGTCTACTTTCTTTTGGTTAAGATAAAACATGTACAAAACACACTTATTGACCATATATGGTGAAATGTGCCCATATCACAATACAACCTCTTTATCTTATACACAGACTACTCTGACCACGATACAATTTGTCTTGTACTTGAATTATGAAATATACATCAAAGATATTACAAAATTATATTTCCATGTCTCAAATCATATTTAGATACTTTGTTGCACAAAACCAAATCATTCAACTACGACCATCCAACTTCTTAATATTTTTCTGGCTTGTAATATATTTTGGCCAGGAAAAATTCTATATAATCGCAACCATGGATCAAGAAAAAGAAAGGTTCATGCTTCTAACTCTATTTTATTCTATTCCTTTGATTCTCATTTACTGTATGTACATCTTACTTGTTTTCCTTTACATACCAACTTACATTCATGTTCATTGTATTTTGTGTGTTCCCACATTGAAACAAACATAATAACTGGAGAAGATGAAGGACTCGTTACCACAAATGTAGAAGATGAGATACAAATGTGCATGCTTCTACTCTTATTTCATATTCCATTGTTTTGTATTTCATTTATTGTCTGTATATTTGTTCTACTGCTTTGCACCTAATTTGTTGTATGTAGATACTACATATCTTCCTACATAATAACTTATATTCATGTCAATTGTATTCTCTGCGCTGCTACATTGAAATAAATAGAATTGTATTTATTTTTTTACATGTCTTTCTACATACCAACTTACATTCACGTCCATTGTATTTTCTACAATGCTACATTGAAAGAAACAAATTAGTTGGACAATATGATGGAATCTTATATGCCACAGTAGAGGAAGCTGAAGTACAATCTTAAAAAAAGTATACCAATTGTGATAGTAAATCAAACACACAAAACAAGTAGGTGGATAAAATATTGGACTAAAAAATGATGATTTGGAAACAATGGGCCTTTGTTGAGATTTTTAGCTTCCGAACATTGCCATCCCCATTTCTATTTTCGCACTTTCTATTATCCCCTTTTTTCCCTCTTCTATACTTAATCGAATTCCCCTTTCTTTTTCCCCTCTACTTTCGCTTTCCGGTTGCTTTGCTTAGTCGTTTTCCGAAAATGTCTAGGTGCGCGGGTTGGTGGACTAACGGGTTCACATTTATATTCATGCTTGTATATCACGAGTCCAACTGACGACTTCCTCATTCCATACTTAACCACTTTTTTGATCGCGGGTTCCCGGGCTGACGGACTCAAAATTGCACCTCTATATTTGGGGGTTCCGTGATATACAGATTGGCCGCTGGACTCCCCCATCATGCCCTGTTTGTTACACATTTTTGTAGTCAAAATTTTTGAGGCATACAATTTGACCGTCGGGTCCTCATGTTTCCTGAGTATCCCTTGACAACCTATTTCATATTCCATCTCCTTTGAGCATGTATGTGACATTCAGAACAATTATGGACAATATACAATGCGTATGCTTATTAAGTCCTTCTGATGTTCATGTACACATGCTTGCATCATAAAAAGTTGGACTAGTGACATGGGCATGAGCAGTGAATCATCGCAAACATCAACAGAACGACAAGGCCAAAGGTAAAGATTCATACATTATGCTCTTGATATGTTTACCAAACAAATATCCTAAGCTATTTATTCATCTATTCCATGATAAATATGCTGATGTCATCTGCAACACATACTTTGCAGTTCACAAGAAGTATTGACGAACGCAAGTGAAACGACCAACATAGTGCAAGTTCCACAGACTAAGAGGTATGGTTACAAAACTATGACCTGCATATTTCATCCAAGTTGTGCGTCTACTTGTACATTTATGCCAAAAAAAAAGAAAACAAAAAAATAATTATGACTACCATTCACATTACTTTTTCTGTTAAAAAAAATGTCACCAGCTCTAAACTTATAACACCCAATATACTATCGATAGAAGGCTTGAACAATCGCCAAATTGGACAAGTGTTCGTCGGGGACATAATGGTCATGTATAACACCTACTTGGACAAGACAAACAAAACTAGATGCATTGTGTGGGCTGACATGACATACAACGAAGCCATGATGACAGTCACATTGACTATCCCTACACAACTTGTCCAGAAACATGCAAAAAAGATATTTCCAGGTAATGGGATATCCATTGCAAATTTTAACATATTTCCAAAAAAAATATATGACCGTGGTGATTGTGATCAGATTATATCGCTCAACGAAATAAGTATCGTGGAAAAAATTCCTGCGATTTGTTCAGAATATCGTTTCGTACCAGACACAACAATCAACCAACTTGCACAGAGCAATGACACTTACCCAATCAGAACCATTGGTGCAGCTGTCACACTCGCGAGAAAACTTGGCTCGCAACACATTCTTCATATAAAAGATGGAGAGTCAGACAACGATAAGGCAATGATACCGTTCTCCATATCCAGTTTTGTCCTTTACTTTCACATGTTCATATATTTCAGTTCTATTACACAACTATTACACTGTTCCATGTTGCAACTGTTAGAATATAGAAGATGGTGTGCTCGTTTTACCATTGACGATACCCTCGTCACTCAACCATAGGTCGAAGCCACCCTCCGAGCACCTTAACCTTGACTGAGAATTACTCTGGAAGCAAACCCTAGGCTAGATAGCCAAACAAGGTGTAGCGCATCTTCCTCCAAGGATAACGCACCAACAATAGCTGATCAACGAGTCCAAACCCTAGCTAAGAGATAGTCCAAGCCTATACTAAAAACTAGTTGCTACTGTGGCTGCCCCTGTAGCCCTCCTCCACACGTGCGCACCAAATTGGGAACTGCAGTGCGCACCAATTGCTCTCTGCAATTCTGAGATGTGTCAAATGAGAACTGACGCCCTGTATTTATAGTGGTTCTGCCAGATTTGCTGGGGCCGAATTCTCCTTCTGGATATGTGTCTGTTCAGTATATTATTATTATTTCTGGCCAACTTCTTCTCTTGGAGGCTAATAACCTAATATAAATTATCTTCTTGAGCCGACAAGACTTCTAGGGTTATTAGCCATCTCATTAGGGTTTTCTCTTGCTTTCCGGAGTCTTCTATTCTCATCAGGTTCACACGTGGAGGTAAATACCTCCCGCAACTACCATAATATTAACAACAATTGCAATTGTTCAACACCTATTTAAATTTGTTTTTTTCGATGGAACACCAATTGCATAAAGGAAAATTTCCACTTATGTTCTTTGAAAATATAACAAAGCAAAGAAATGTTAAAGAAATGATCTTTCGCACAACCTAATCAACATGTGTAACAGAATTGTGAACATACATAGTACAATCTCATGTGTATCTGTCCATGCTACCCAATGAGGATATGAATAGAGTTTTGCAGTTCCATAGAAAATTGAACTGGAAGCGCATAAGATTGTTAAGTCCAGGAATGAGAAGCATGACGACAAAACTCATACAAAGTATCCAACTATGAATAAATTAGGTCCATCCTTTGAACCGTCAAAATGGCTTGCTCCTATGAATGGAACCATCAGGGATTTTCAATAATACTGCAAATTTGGCATTGTTCGAACTCCATTAAGTTAAATGCCGACACTCTTTTCCAGGACTGGTAATGTTATAACATTGTCAGGTCAACGCGATCTTGGTTCATAGTGCTATCGGAAACAAATGTTCATAGTGATCTTGCTTCATGTTAATATAGTAATCAACAAATGTCTTGGTGCCCATTTGGGGATTTGGTTATAGCTGGGACACAATGCCCAATCTCCGCTGGTTTTGTTCTGTCTTATGTTTGACAGACTTTTGTTCATGTGCTTTCGTGTTGTAGTTCAAGGTTCTCATGGGCCCGGTTTATGGATTATGGCTGGATGATACATTCAGGATCTTAGTGGTTTTTCTATGATCTTAAAGAATATACAAGACCCGCTTTGCCTTTTAATGTAAGCTCTATGAAACAAATTTAATATGTAGCTCATTTTAGAACTTTTACTTGATCGATGAAATTACCAAAATTCATCTTCAAAAATATTTTGAAATAAAATGATATATGCTATGTGAAGTCCAATGGAACAATGATATCAACCACATAAAATTAAAATTAAAATTCATCATTATACTTACGGTGAAGTTGACAGTACAATAATTTTACTTGAACATCCCAAAATTGATTTTCCTGTACCTTTTCGATACTTCTCTTATGCAAACATATCCTGGAAAGTATAAGCATGAATCACTTTCTCTACTCTTTGATTGAAGAGCCTGTTCACCTGTTTAATGCACTTCATAATTACTGTTAAGACCATCAATGGGGATTTGTTAACACCAATTCCTGCTTCCGAAAATTGCCCTCCCCTTTATTTTTCGGAAAATGTCTAGGTGCGTGGGTTGGCGGATTCATGTGTTCAGATTCCCATTGATGCTTTTATATCACGAGTCCGACCGACCGCTTCCTTGTTCCATATTCAAGAAATTTTTGGATCACGGGTTCCGGGGTAGGTGGTCTCAACATTGCGTTTCCATTGTTTCGCCGCCTGCAAACAACACCCAGACTTCCTCGATCTACAAATTGACAACCAAATTCCCCCTTCTTTTTCTTCTTTACTTTTCCTTTCTGGTTACTTAGTCGTTTTTACGAATATGTCTCATGCTTTTATATCACCAGTTCGACCAACCGCTTCCCCATTCCATATTTGGCCACTATTTCCATCGTCGGTTTCCGACTAGGCTTGCTCAACATTGCACTTCCATTGTTCTGCGACCTACAAACAACATCCGAAGTTCTGTGATATAAAAATTGACCGTCGAAGTCCGTCATCATGCCCTATTCCGTGTGACACATTTTGCAGTGAAAATTTTGAAGACATACAATTTGACCATCGAGCCTTCACGTCTCCTAAGTATAACTTGTGACCCTATTTTGAAGCTCGACCGACTGCTTTCCATACTTGGGCATTTCTTGGAATCTCTTTCGCGGGTTGGCGGGTTCACGAAATGTCCAATGCTTAATCGCTCTTCGCCATCCCCGCCACCTTCACACTTCTTCTAGATATGAAATTATTAATCTTTAGTGCTAATAGCTCATCCTGCAGGAACCATTAACATCGTTATTAATGTTCGAAAGGCTGGAGGATATCTGTCATTAATATGAATTAAACCAAGATTTATAGAGGGTTGTATTATCCCTTTTGAGTGTTCTTTTCAAGCATCATGGAATCTTTTTCGCTCGTCGTTCGGTTGGTGCCTTCACGAAATCTCCAATCCTTAATCACTCTTCATTGTCATTGCCACTTTCACACTTTTTTCTAAGTATGCATGAACTGTAGAAATTGTCATTGATCAACGAAAGGCTCTAGGAGATCTCCCATTGATACACATTAAACCAAGATTTGCGGAGGGTTATATTGTCCATTCCGAATGTTTATTTAAAACATCATCTGGAGCAAACAAACGTTCTCGTTAACTTATGGCAACAATTCCACAATAGTTCTGTCCAGATACAATAAACACATTCGGGCATTATGACCAGAACTTCCAGTGGTCTAGGGCATATTCTTACTACTCATCTCCTTTCACCCAGAAGAAAAGAAGGAGATGTTCCCTTGGTGCGTCGAGAGATATATTTCAAGCCAAAGAATTCCAAGGAAACCCCCCCTGCTCAGACAACTTGCCCCCTTGCGTTGATGGCTGACGTAGATGTTGATGTGGTCGATTTCGAGCAAGAAGAAGATGATCTGTTGAACGATGATACAAAAATGGATGATGACAATGAAAATGCTATTCCCACTCCTTCACCCAAATTGAAATCCATCATAACGGGGGGCACTTCCCGGCTCGACGATGGCGGCCCTGACAAGACCAAAGGAAGAGGCTTCATAAAAGAAACTGACACTGAATGCAATAGCCGCTTTGTAGCTCGATAGTTTGAGTCTCTCGACTCGGATGGCGGTCCTCGCTCTCATAGATGTATCATTTCCTTTCATTTTTAGGTTTTTGGATTGGGTTTGGATTTGTCCCTAATGTAGCCAGTGTCTCTGAGGTCTTTGACTGTAAGGCAATGGTCTCTTGGTGTGCCCAAAGATATATTTCAAGCCAAATAATTATTCAATTATCGGACCACTCTCCTGTTCTCTGGATATACAATTAACATTTTAGGGGGTGAGGACCAGAACTCCCAGTGGTGCAAGGCATATTCCTACTACTCATCCCCTTCTTCCCAGAACAAAGTAATTTGGACCTCTGGAATTGCCCGTGCAACATGTGTCCCTGAAGTCTTTGCCTGTAAGAATGGGGTATCTTCGTCCCCTTCCACCCAGAACAAAGTAATTTGGATCTCTTGAATTGCTCGTGCAGGCTATGTCCTTGAAGTCTTTGACTGTAAGGAGGTAGCCTCTTGGTGTGTCCTCACTTTCAGTTTCGGGCTCTTCCGCTTGCCCTACAACGCTTTTTCTCTTATTCCTCACGGGAAGCTTGTGAGAACTATCAATTTTACCGCGAGGATGGTTCTTATCTCCTCTTGTGTTTGAATAATTCTGGGTTGCTTTCTTATTGGGTGGGCCATTGGAGCGATGCTGCATGATGTCGTACTCTTGGAAGTGGTGCCCGGGGATTGGAAAATCTTTTCACCGGGGCCTTTTCCCTGTTATTTGTACAATTCATTGGTACTTTTCAATGTCTCTAGGTCGCTAGTGTCAGGAACAGGAGTGTTGTTGACCTATTTCAAGCCAAATAATTATTCCACTGCAGAACCACTCTCTTGTTTCTTTGCCACCTTAGGTCTTTCGCAAGATATTGAGATTGCGACAACCAACATTGACCTTCCAAGGAGAAGACTGCAAGGAGTTCCTAAAAAAACATGATAATCAGTTTTGTATGCATGTTCAAGAGCTTGTTGATGGATCCTACATGTTGTCGCACTAGATGAACAACAAAAAATTGTATGCATGTTTTTTTTTTATAACTCCTGTACCTGTGTTTATGAAAAATATGTTCAATGCTTCGGTGCAAAGAACTCAGTCCAATGTCGGAAAGAGCGGCGGCGGAAAAGAAGGTGAGGGTTCGTTTTTTAGGGCTTTGGCTTGGTCTTGCAGTTTCTCCACAGGCCCGTTGGCCTCCTCTCGACCTGTTCCAGGCATCTCAAGCTCGTTCCTGCCCGTTAGCAGATCCCCAATGGCGGCTTTGTCTTCCCGGGTGGCTACACCTGCGGCTGATGCGCCCCCTCTCGTGGCTGCGTCCCCCATGGCGGCCGACGCCCCCCCTGCTCCTACTCGTGCCTCTTCAGACACTTTTGTCAAGCCCGGCGGGGGTTGCTCTGCTCTCCCCCTCTCAGATCAGGGTCCCTCTATGGGACGTGCGGGACGGGCTTCTTTCAAGGATATGGCCTCCCTTCGAGGGGGTTCCTCTGCTCCGAATACTTTGATTGTTGAAGCCCCTGTAGTTTCTATCCAGATGCCGAAGGAAGCACTGGTGTTTTCCTCTCAGCTTAGCAAGCCTGCCCTGGTTTGCAGGTTCAACGGCTTCTGGCCGAGTCAAGTTGATCTTCGCTCCTGGATCGACTCCGAATGGTCCCCGCTTCTTGTGGGTGAGGTTTCAGTTTTCCCCTTTGCGAAGGGTTTTTTTGCAACTATCTTTGATTCATCTGATGAAAGAGACTTGGTTTCCAGCTCCGGGCTGTGGTTCTGGGGCATAGCAGGGTTGTCCGTGCAGCCGTGGACCCCTGACTTTGATCCAGCCACGGTCTCTATTTCTTCTGCTCCGGTCTGGGTGCGTCTCCCGTCACTTCCCCTCCACTTCCGGGGGGACAAATCTCTTGAATCTATCGGAAATGGCATAGGGAAATTTCTCTGCAATAGCTCTGAAGCTGCCTCAATCAACTCCACCTTTGCCCGGATCTGTGTAGAGATGGACTTCAACAAAGGTTTCCCAGCAGAAATCATCCTCCTCGAACAGAACTACTCTTGGACCCAGAAGATCGATTTCGAGAACCTCTGTTTCAGATGCAGGGTATGTTTTGAAACATGGCACATAGCCCGAAACTGTGAGAAGTCATCCAGAAAAAGAAGATCACCCCGAAGCCAAAGCCCACTTGGTGGACAAGAGCGCAACTGGAGAAGCAAGCTGAAGCAAAGATCCCGCCGTCAGAAGCTGAAGGGGAATACGTCTCCATCCCCAAAGAACCTGTTAAGGGGGAAGACCCAGCGGAAGCAGCTCTACCCAGGTCTTCAAGCCCAACCCAACAAGCCTCAAGCTAGGCCGATATTGTTGAGGCAGAAGAAGCGCAAGCTCAGCCGGAAATTCATAACCAAGGTCAAAGCAATGAATGACAGGTCGTAACAAAAAAGAAAAAAAACGTCTATCAACGGAAAGATGTAATGACGTGAAGCCGATCTGGCTCGCTGAAATAGCTATTAAAAAGAAGTAATCTGAGTAATGTGGTAACATATCCAGGATTTTGAATTTTGAGTGATAGAATTCACTCTCGATGTAAAGGACCCAGTGGCTTTCCACTGTTTTTAATAATATAACCGTTTCTGTCAAAAAAAAAAAAAAAGAACTCAGTCCAATGTCTATGGATACATATACATTGCCCACTATTTTTTTTTATAGATTTACTATTATAATTTTTTCCTTGGAATCTTGGTTGGTGCTTCTTTGCTGGATTTAAGATCTCTTCTTGTTTGCATGGTTTGATAGTATCGTAATTATTAAATATTGTATTGACTCAAGTAATTTGATCTAATATGGAGCATTGAACAATTATATGCCAATGCATTGTGTCAATCCCATGAGGCTTCTATGGAAACATAAATGAATTTCAGATAGTTTCAAACCAACATTCAATTCTATTCGTAGTGCATATAGAACATAGCAACACTAATTAACGATGCGGGAGTTGGGGCCCCGCCCAATAAGTTTCGTTTTCATCTCAACCTTGCTGAGCAAACGATCTCTTATTTCACTTTCGCTTCCTTGATTCTTTTACTCCAAAAGGAAACATTTTATTAGTTGTCCATCCCCTGGCCTCTATTTGAACACTTTTACTTTATTAATGAAATTACCAAATTTCTTCTTCACAAATATTTTGAAAAAAAAAAATGATATATGGTAGCTAAAGTCAAATGGGGCTATGAAATCAACCACAATATTAAAATTCAAGTTCGTCATTGTTATACTTACGGTCAAGTTAACAATACAATAAGTTTATTTCTAGATATGCAATTATTAAGATTTTATGCTAGCAATTCATCACGCAGGAAGTTTAATACTTAAAATAATATTTCAAGGCTTTGAACAATGTATCAAGAACAAAATTACTCCCACAAGTTGCAATAAAAACAAATCTTTAACAAAGCATTTGCTCACACCCTTTTTAATGGTACAAGCACAATAGAAAACGAGTAAGTGGATAAAATATTGGATTAGAAAATGACGATTTTGCAACAATGAGGCTTATTTGAGACCAATTCGCACTTACGAAAATCGCCCTCTGTTATAGCAAGATTTTCCTCACCCTATGCAATCTTGCACAAAGGGCCTTATTCCATTTCCCTATGTAGACTTATATTCGATGTTGATAAAATCCAGAGACAAAAATACAATTTTTTCCACTTGTACGCATGTTGCACACTATACAACAAGCGTATACGCAGGCTGCTCCACTACAACCCACGTACATTGGGATTTGTGCTAGAAAATGAAAATTAAATGTTTGGTTTCCATGTCACGATAGGAGATCTTTGGTCCTTGGCCTTCCATATATTGGAAACATTCTGACTCAGCCCTTCAGTTCCATTTTGAAGTCTATAAATGGGCCAATTCGGAGCTATGGAAAAGGAGAAAGAATTCAACTTTGAGAGCAAAGTTACTCTGGAGAAATTATTTACTTCATAGAGTCTGCATCCCTTTGTCCTTTAAGTCTGAACATAGTGTTCAACCCCCAAACTCTTCCCTTATTGATGGAGAACCTCATTGTCTCCCTTCTATGAGCTTGCCTTTGGTGGAGGCCAATGAACTTAGTTTCTCGGTCTCGAACCGTGCTGACACGGAAGTCTGTAATATTTTCACTTCCGCCGATCATTTATTAATAGAAATAATCCTTTCCCGTCTAATTGATATCTTGAAAATATATGAGTTATTATCCATGGGCATATTTGTTATGTATATTGATGGATTATGCTATCTAATGTGCTAACCTTTTATATCATCACCATATTGTTGCTTTGCTTATTTGTTGAGAACTTGTTGTAGGTATATAGCTTTGGGTCAAAGTGCTCAATGATGGACATCATCGAACATCTGGATGAGGTTGGCCTATTTATTATTAGTTTATATAACATGTTGTTGGGATAGGGTTGATTTCTGCAGTCATTTCCGTCTCTTTTGGTGACTGTACTGGGATTGAATCTTCTTTCTTAGGGTTTGAAGTACTTTTATCCTTAGATTGCTCTCGTTTCTATTGTGGTTCTTATTGTATCATTGCTTGACAACTCCTGTTCACTCTGGGTCTGATTTTTTAGCCTTTCTCCCTTGCCTGGCCTTGTTTTAAAGCATATACACGCTTTTTTCCTTGACAGTCGCGTATACACGCGGGCTGTATCACTACAAGCTATGTATATACGCTCTGTTTACCTAAACAGTCACGTACATCAGTTTGCCTTTCCTTTTTTCCTGGTTTGGTGTTTGTTGGGTGGGATTTGATGCTTGTTGAGCCTTCTTGGGTCTCTGTAGTGCCTGTTAAGTGCTTGTGGGATGACAAGAAACCCTCTTTTGGTTGAATTTCCGGGCAAAGTCTTTCTCATTGTCTTTTCATTTTTTATTGTCCTTGTACACTGGGCTGCGTGTTTTGCTGCTTGGTATCTTGCTTGAGTTGTCTCTCTTTATACACAATAGGGATATATGTCAAGTTACTTTTCAGTCCATGCATTTTCAGTTTTGTTATATTGAAAATACAAAAAAATAGACATTTTGCATTGCTTGGCATTTTTATCTTTTGAAGTCATTTTCATTAGCTTAGTGCATATAGTAAAAGATTGCATTTTTACTTCTGAATTGCAGAGTTGAATTTGAAAATTGCATTGGTTTTTGAAGCATATCATTCATTGAAAGTTAAAATTAGGACTTTGCATTATTTTCATATTTACTTTTCTTGTAGAGTCATAACACCGTGAGTTTCACTACCATACCTTTTTGAGTAATCACGACCATTAAAATCAACACTATAATTTAAAATTAATTAGTCACGATTTCATTTTCTAGGGTGCACAAACTAACCTAGGATTTAGCGCCTTGGAATAGGATTTTGTGTTTGAAATTAAATCAACATATGTGTCTGAGTCAGGGAGTGAAGAAATCCATTGTATAATTGGTAAGATCATGAGGCTCCGCTCACATCGGAGTTAATCATGAGGTTGCGCGAAGTCAGTTGAAGGGATATCCCCTCGATACCTTCCTAGGGTCAGAGATATTTATGGGGATCTATTCGTATATGGGGATCTTGTTATTTCCCTTACCTCCGTGAGAGGCGATGCTTTCAAGGTTTCGGGCTTTGCTACCCTGCCCATACGGTGGACCTGAATTACGACTGCTCGCCTGTGCATCGGTTATACAATGGTTTATTAGTTTCTTGACTTAGGTGTCTCATAGGTTACTTGCAGGGGTTATTCTGCAGGTACCCTGGGTCAAATAAGGGTCAGACAACCCACAACCTTTATGGAGGATTACCTCTCCAGGGGGATTTGACTGACTGGTTGTTAAGCCCATAAGGGCCCTTATAACTGATTATGTTACCTTTGATATTTAGTAGGAATTCTCAGGCCCCTCTTGGAAGAGACATAGGTTCGTTAGGGAGGGAGGCCACTCAACCACTTTACCCCATTTGCATGTATATTGGCCGTTTGACTTTTGGTGTGCTCTTTGATTACTAGCTTGCCTTAGGATATATTTTTTATCTTTAGAATCTTAGGTCATCGTGGAGTTGGACCAGCCTCCCTGCCGGTCCTGTCGCTTGTTACAGTTACCACCGGATTTCGAGTCTTTGCCTTCCAAAAGGCGTAGAGTTATACGCGGTACACACACATCGATCGTTCAAACTTGTGATTCTACAAGGATGAGTACTGAACCTAGTCTTCATAATTCTGGGAGCCCTTCGACTCCCATACCCACTATATTTAATGGCACCCCTTCAACTCTTGACCACTATGGTTGTAGTCTTAAGTCTTAAGACTACAGTGGTAACCCCAGAAGTGGTGAAAATTATAGCTTGGAAGTGGTAACCCTAGGAGTCGATGGACGTTGCCACTTCCGAGGTTACCACTGAGGAAGAAGCAATCTTTAGAGCTCAATAGTTAGAATTGATATATGCTCAGTCTGGGATGTTATACCACCTTCTTCCTGACACACTGCGGTCTACTTAGGACCCTAGGAAAAATACCGAACCTCATGCTGATGGCATTGTAGGTTCCGCCAATGTAAAGTCTGCAGCCTCGGTGAAAAACCATTTGAAATAATTGTCTTTAAGCCAGTTTGCAGGAGGGCCAGCTTCATCTGTGTCTTCCAACCCCACTCAGTCGGTGGATGTACACTCCGTGCAATCGTCAACCGACCCAAATGGTAACCAACAACCAGGAGGGAATAAGAAGAAATGACGTATTAATTGTAAGGGTGGGAAAAATGGTAATAAACCCAAGGAAAATAATAATAATGAGAACACGGGTAGTAATGCTGGAGGGAAAAAATGAGAAAGATGTAAGGTGAAGTTTCCCTGTAAGCTTTACACAGATGATCACCTTACACATTTATGCCCCAAACTTGCAGAAGCTGCGATGCTATTATCTCAATCGCCCGCCATGTTAACAAATCCATTCCCACATAAGTAACACCTAGCCTTGAGCTCCTCAAACTCTAGAAATGTGGTTGGTGGGGGTCAAAACTAGCAGTCACAAGATGGAGACCATTTATGTATCAATATGGTTGATGCGAAAGTTAATGTAGCCACTCGATCTCAAGATTATGGCTCTCAACAAGCTATTCCTGGTCTAGAATATCCTCCTCCTCCTCCAGAGATGACTTTATAGATTGAGAAACCAGAGCCACCACCTCGTATTCCAAAAGGAGTACTCAAGCGCTCTACCCATAATCCAAATGCTAGAGCCGCTCATAACTACTCTATTGTTGAGGACCTGGGTCAAACCCCTTGTGTGATGTCAGCTTTGGAGGTACTCCAGATGTGTCCTTCATAGAGGAATGCCTTACTCTCTTCTTTAGGAGCTCTAGAACCCAATGGTTCAAAAGTTATCAAGTTTGACATCACAGATGTTAAGCCTCACTTGCCTTACCATGTAGCTCTCCAAATCCATGTGGAGCACTCAAAATATACCATCAAACATGTGGTTGTTGATGAAGACGCTCCCATGTGTGTGATGTCCCTGGTCTGTTGGAGAGCTCTTGGTTCTCAGACTCTTTCTAAGTCATCAAACATGTTGACTAGTTTTGACGGTCATTCCTTCTGCCCTCACGGTATTCTCCCTGCCTTTCCGGTCTAGTTAGGTGCAAAGACGGTTGTAACACACCCGACCACTTAAATTACTCTTCTAAGGGGTGGGGAATCATAATTTCATTTTTCCTTAACTATATCATCTCGAATCATCTCTCCGAGATGATTTATTCTCTTCCACTTACCTGTAGCTTTCTAACGACTCCTACCAGGCGCTAATCCCACCCTTGGGTTATATCTTACGACTTCTCGAATTTCTTCGACGTTCATTAGTTGAGGGCCACGTGACGCCCACGTGGCTTCATCTTGATCGTACCATATCTAGGTTCCTACTTCCCATAGGGAAGGTCCATCCATAAACCTATCTAACGACTGACTTAACCCTCATCTAACACACATGCTAGCGGGGAAGTTGGCGTTCGAAGATTTTTAACCGCTCTAGCATGCAATTCTCCTGAAACACTAACTCTGAACTTATAGATCAGACGGTTGAGAAGGATCTCGAAGGATCCAGAGGTCCACGGTCCAGATCACTTCACGACTTTAGACATCAGGGGTTTTGGCCACTCCAACTCACAATTCTCCCGAAGCGCAAAATACGAACTCATAGATTAGACGGTCGAGAAGGGTCCCGAAGGATCCAGAGATCTACGGTCCATATCACTTCACAACTTCAGATGTTAGAGGTTTTTGGCCACTCCAACTCACAATTCTCCTAAAGCGCGAACTCCAAACTCATAGATCGGATGGTCGGGATGGATCCAGGGCATCCTCAGATCTAAAGCCTAGATTAACTTCGGGACTTCGGGTATTTTACCTCCCTTACGACGAAATCGCTTAATTCTACGAACTCACAAAGTCCAAAGGACTCAAGGGGTTAACTCCCATGCTCTTTCCCATATCCAACGGTCACAACAGACCTTGGCTCTTTCCCAAACAGATCTCGTTCGTTCATCTTCTAGACAAAGGAACCTTCCCTTTCGATACTTCAATCTCGCTATCCTTCCTGAGATTTGTTAGCTCTAAAAGGCTTAAGATATTTGCGCTCTTTCTCTTGAACTTAACACTTAGAATAATTCTTCTGCGCACCCTTGTGCTCATTCATCAACTCTAGGACTTAAGAGGTTCTTGGTCTCTACCTACCTTACAGAGAGCCTGTGCATACGTGCACTATCTCTCATGAGCTTTAACAAACTCCTTCCTCCAAGGGTCTCAGAACGACTAGGGTTGTCGACATGCACACATGAAACTATGCCCAAGGTCGACGAACTCAATATTCATTGCTCTATCTTAAGTCACCATAGGGCTCAAGCATTTATGAGTACAGGTCATGTCTGAGCCATATAATTTCTTACTTGCCTAATTACACAATCAAGCATAAATAAAAGGGATACAATATAACCATTAAGCAATCATGCACATCCCTGAAACATTAACAATATATCCAATTTATTACACAGTTACAACTCAATTACACAGGGTATGAGAATACTTATCGATTACAAGTTGCAACCAACTAACTGACTGTGGGTGTGTGCCTTTCCACCCAACCATAGGCTAAGTCCCGCATTGGTAAAATACATGACACTTATACATTTTGCATATATGGTTCTCCTAAAAGAACATCACAAAATTCAAGCAGGGCAATGTCACACAATACTTCCTCTTTAAAGGGCTTGTTGTCATATGGAAATGGATGTCATATATTGACATCGATGTCTTGTCCTTGACTTAATCAACCAATGATTTATGGTTGGGAGTGTGGTATTGTTGGTAGCTTCATCTTATTGATGACATTTTCTAAGATAAACTTCTGGACACCACTATCAATAATGAAAAGTAATAGTCTCCCCTTTACCTACATATATGAGTAGAAGATGCACTCGCTTTCCTTAAGTTCCTTTGGTTGGATATTTGTAGTAGAAATAGTGACACCGGGTTCCATGTTGATGATCATTTCCCCCCTATCCATGGGATATTGTGGAATAGGGGTGAATTATACTTTGATTCTTTTATCTCGATCAATAACCATTGTCTAGTATAGAATTTTTCATTGTTATTCCAAGGGATTTTGTCAATTCCACACCACTTGCTTATATCCTTTTTTGACTTCTCACCCTTCTTCTTTACATGCACCTTTCACTAGTTGTCTTGAGTTTGATTATCTTTACTTAGTCATTTGCTTAGAGATTTAAGGATGCTTTTATCCTTCTTGCATTGTTGCTAATTTTCAGCACTAAACTCTTTCTTACCCTTCAATGAAGTTTTTTTCTCAATATTGACAACATAAGGGTAAGAGACAAGTAGTAAAGAGATGCCCATAAAATCCATTTCTATATGGATTTTTCTGTGTAGGCTACTACAATATTTTAAAATCAAGCGAATCTTAGAGTCAACACATGAGAAGGCCCAAAATATGTGCATGAAATCATGACCTATAAAATATCAATATTAGAATTTGTTTATAAAATGGCCCTAGATTGCCACTTGGATCAAAAGTGGTAATTGAATTTTATCTTTTTTTCTTCTATGGATAATAAACTCTTTTAAGAAGTGGCGCTACTAGATAATAATTAACACTTTTAAAAAGTGATGCTACTGATATTAATTGTTTTTTATTTATATTGGTAACATTTAGCCTTTTTATTAAAACATGGCGATATAACATAATTGTTTTTTTTATGGTTAATATCTGTCCATTTTATTGAATTTATGAAAAATTGAGAATTATATAGTTTTTCGATTAGATGGGAAAAATGTTTTGTGACTATTTTTTTTTAAACAAAAGGAATAATTATAATAAAAACATAATTATTAGGACAATGTGTGAGATATTGCCTTGAAAACAATGTCTCTATGAGGCTAGCCTATATGATAATTCTCTCACAAGAATTTGTGAGAGGTGCACACTACTATTTCCTTGACAACAATGTCTCTATGAGGCTAGCCTATATGATGATTCTCTCACAACAATTTATGAGAGGTGCACACCACTGTGAGGGAAATATCGCACATGTTCGCCTCAAAATAATGTGTACATCTCACATGATATTATGAGACTGATACTGCACTCGCTAGCTTCATAGACATGCCATTTTGTGAGCGATATCACACATGTTGTCCTCAAAGAAACATGTGTACTTGCCACATGTTTCTATGATGGTGTTGATGAGAGTAAATGACACACCGTCAACTAGAAGGTCAAATCTGGATCGAGGTTGTCTAAATAACCCAAGCCATTTGGAGTGAGATGACCTAACGGGTTTAATGGCTCCGTTGGCTGACTAAAAATCCTAAAATGACAAAAAGAAAGGAAACTAATATGAAAGGAACTACAATACTATGTACATGAATTTAATTATTTACAAGTGTTAAACAAAAACATAAACATGTGATTATAAACAGGGTATTTACATTTTGCAGGTTTTGGTGGATGTCTTGCGAAATCAATGTTTTTGGAATTGTTTACGAAGTAGATAAAGAAAGCACACACATTTTTTTTACATATATTTTTTAGTTAAATAACTTAAAATCTAAGAACTCACAAATACTAATAAGACATAATTTGAAATAAGAACAAAATAACAATCAAAGCCAAATTTAAACTATTCCTATTTGATTAATAAATAAACAAATAACAGAAATAGAATACGAGTAAAACTAACCTGCGATTAATCAATTAATGAGTTTATGTCTCTACGCAATTCAAACTCCCAACTATATTTCCTATGAGAAACATCCATAACAGGCTTGTGCTAACATTCCCAGAGTAAACTAAAAGGTGTTTTTCAAAGTAAAGATATAAGAACATAGTAATAAACATATAGATCCCGTCATCTTGTGATGACGAATACTTATAGTAAGAGAAATTTAATATAAAGTATTCATGTAATATATCACTTAACATCAAGCATAAATCAATGATATTTAAATGAAATAATGATCACATATGTGATATATGAACAACAAATTACAGACAATTTAAAGTGCTAAATAATATCGAACATTATATGCTAATAAGACTAAAGCTGTATAACATATTAACATTCCATAATATAAAAGGCAAAACATAATGGGACAGTGTCATGCTGGTCTAAAGCCGAGGTGTGAACAACTTGTCCATACAGTATTGAAAGTTACTTGTCCATAATGCATCCAAAAAAGGTGTCCTGTACTACTGAGAATGAACAATATTTAAACTACTTCAGGATTCAAATGCTCATATCACACAGGATAGAGTTGAATCCACAAAAATTGGGTAATATTAAAAAAATAACGAGAATAGTAACCACTCATGCAAGAGTTGGTTTGTTCAAAATTAAACCAAAGTTTGATAAAACATAAAAAAAGGAGAAACTACTAAACATTTGAGCATATAATTGGAAATTTTTTGCTCCAAGCAATCAACATCACAATCTTCCATTTCCTGAGAATAGCAAACCGATTTGATATATTAGAAAAAAATTTGCTAATTATTCAAAAGAGACTTAGCTACAAAATCTATGATTTTGTAGCTAGTCTTATTTTTAGCAAATAAATCGAAAATTAAATCTACTCCATTTTTTCATAACAGAATTGAATGAAATCAAAACAAAAAAACGTTTTACCATTAAAAATTAGCTAAAGAGGGATCTGACAATTCAAAGTTTATAATTGCTTTAAAACTAGTCGTGTTCTTTATGATTATATTTCCATCCCTCTTGATTCGTTTATTTTCCCTCTCTGTATGTGCCTTGAGATCAACGTTCTCTTGTTTCAATAGAGCGTTTTGAGCAGTCAAGGTTTTAATTCGGGCCTGTAAGAGTGGAACATCAGTATAGTAACGCTCTATCTAGTCGACAACTATCATAGTGCACCGAGGAAATGGTAGATCGACGTGGAACACGGTCGACAAGGGGTGCTTCAAACTTACCTTTGGTTTGTTCCAGATCGTGCCCGATACATGAAAACCCTTCTTTACCCTTAAGACACAGGGGTACATTGGTAACAAAATAATACTGTTCGACATGGGTGATAACCTCTCTCCTGGAACACTGATTTTCTGGGTCTTCTCGGGGCAAGAAATCCTCTATCTTATGATCTGAACACTCATCGATCTCGATCGGATCGATCGAGCTCAGATGACTATCCTTTCAATTTCTTAGTTTTCTAGAAATCAGATGACCCACACTCTTATTCTTGAAACATAAATCCATGTTCTGTTGTTTCCTTCCTTCACGAAGATTCTCGACAACAGATTTAACATCAATGTTTAAACTAGAATCGTTCATAGGCACATGAGGATCTTTTTTCTTTAATTCGACAATCACTTGTTCCGGAGATCTTCAAGGTGAAAACCTGGATGGTAATCCTTTATCTAGAGGGGTTTCATCAATAAATCCTGGTCCATCAACTGAATCAACGAACTGGATTTCAACCACTGGCCTGCCCGAGTTAGGGTTTGCAATTAAAAGAGGGTTGGTTGTAGTGTCAACCTGGGTGAATCCATTTCTCATTAGAGAGGTCTCCCAGTTATCACCTATTTTCGACAAGTGATAAACCAAACAGATCTTAACGAGTCCATGGTGAAACATACTCGAATTGATACCCTGTCGTTTATAACGCTTGGACATCTTGTAAAGACTCATCAATAGGTAAAAAGGCATATCTATCTCAAACCCTATGAAATTCATAACCAGACAAATATGGTATAGAAATACTAGCCCATATAGGCCTTCAAACGTAACAAACTGCTTCAGAATTAAAAGGAGACTATGCCATCTAGGTTTTAACAGAGCAATAGGAATACCTTTTATACAACAAGTGGTTTTACAGGAGGTCATAAATAAACTCCATGGGACCTCTTCTATCTTGGTGTTCTTAAACCACCTCTCGCCTTTTGATGAGAGCCCTATCGCTTTGCTCACAAAATCCTCCGTCAATTCCAACTGTGTATCTCCAATCTTGGCTCTGAAGTCGTCGAAGGTTTGTGCAAAATATTTTGCAACCTGGAGATTATAGCCCTTGAACTTCTTGAGGAGCACATCCCACCCATGAGCCATTAATTCATCAATAGAGTCGTCATGGGATAACAAAGATTGGCATCCGTTTGACTCGATACAGAATACGGGTGCCATTACCACTATGACAAGGATGCAACAGAAATCACTCGGGATAGGTTTAGGTTCCCAACGGATGAGCAACAGAAACAGGTCTTGGCGGAAAGTGAAGGCATAAAAATATCAGAGTCTAGGTGCTATCATAATTCATATATGAGAGTTATGGAGCACGAAAACCAGAGGTTTCATAGAATCCCAAACTATCTCTCGTGATGAGTGCCAAAAACTTCATTAATGTTTTGGGCCAACAAGGTAAGGCGAAAATGCAAGTACAACATGCCTTTACTCATTTGTATGAAAGTTGATATGACAATTAAACTCATGAGAATAATATCAATAGTTAAATAAGGTTCTTCATGCGTCAAAACATTCCAACAATGAACTATCGAACCATTGAATTCATAATAACCATGGTAAAACAAAAATTTCGATAATGGACTAATAAACCATTTCACAAGATTTGAATTTTAATCACATATGGGTGACTTTTCAAACGATATTTTTAAGGTAAAATATTTTTAAACCAAGCCAAGTTTTATGTTTGAATTCATGCTTACAGTCATGAATTAAAAGTAAAACAAACGAAAATGCAAACAAATTAAAATGCAAACAAAAAAAACAAACTCAATGATGTAAGCTTTAATCCAATCATCGTTTCGAAACTCAGAAATAGAAACATTTACAAATGGGAGGTGGTGGCAGCTACAGAAAGGTGTAATCTCTTTCGATCATGATAAGTATCAAAAATCATGCGTGGCTGCCAACAATGGCGATGTACTAGGAAAAGCATTTATCTTTGCATCACTAGAAAATTTATGTCTGGGAATCTGATGAAATAATTTTTTAAGAAACAATTAACAACAGGTCAAGCGCTCAGAAAATAATGTAGTCGAGCATCAGATGTATTTCTGTCAAAAATGCGGCCTGGTATCAAATCTTGGTTACGAGTGAAACAATGTTTAGGCAACTGACTCCGATATTGTTGACAGGGCCACTGTTGCCAGCATGCGTCCATAGCCTCGACAGGGATGTCATTTAACCCACTATAACACCTCTATCCTATCCAAGAGTCGTCCATTCATGATAAAGAACATATTTACTTTTGATCAATTCAAAAAGACATACCTAAAATTTTTCTTAAACCCGACATTGTTTCGCTGCCAGCAAGCCTGTTCAGTACCCCGACGAAGTTGCCTTGGTATCATGGATGAATTTACCCGCTGCCAGCAGACCTGCTCAGTGTCTCGGTGGGTTTACAGACACTTCCCACACCTTGTAGTGCTTTCAACTCTCTAGAATTTGTTTATAAATTTGCAGAAACTTTATGATATTCAAGAGAGTGGGGTGATACTTAAAATCTCAAATTTTGGAAACAAAACTTGATCCTTTGCACTTCTTTTATCGCTTGATGACCTTCATCATAATCTGAACACTTAGATTTCAGCTAAGAAACCATCTCGAGGACATGACAGTATAATTGAGTTTTTTTCCTTAAAACATGGACAACATTAAGAGTTTTATTAATGATAATTGTGTCTTCTTGTAATTTTAATGAGAAACCAGGAACACTGTTTTGAATAGAAATTTACTTCTGCTGATCCGAGTTTTAACATTTATAGCACTGGTTCTTTGAGGATTCGTCAACTGCCGTTGATGAATGAAAATTATGATTTCCCTTCCATAAATGAAATGGTGACTCAGACATAATTATTTTGAAAAATAAATCAAAATGAAATGGTGGATTTGAGATCATTAGGTGAAGTACCTTTTGAGATCTTTGCCATTCACTGGGAAAGTGTATGGATATCCCTCTAAATTATCCAGACAGAAAGAGCTGGGAACCAATTTTTTAGAAATTACAAATGGTCCTAACCACAGATTCCAGAACTTGGTGTGTTCCCCCTTTCCCTCGTGAGATTTGTCCCACTTGAGAACCAAGTCTCTGACATCAAAATTCCTATCTGAAGAAGAATTTGAATCAAACCATCTTTTTACAATTTGTTGATGCTGATCCAATTTCTTCTTTGCTTTTGTTCTCACTTTCTCTAGTTTTAATAAGGCATTAATTCGATTTTCTAGAGGAGGGCACTCCTCTTCTTGAACTTTATGCGACAATTGCAGAGAGGGAAGTAAAACATGTAGAGGGAGAATTGCTTCTCTTCTGTAGACAATGAAGAAAGGGGAATTACCAACATAAGCTTTTGGGGTTACCTTGTCAGCCCAAAGTGCATTGTACAATGCATTGTGCTAGTTCTTGTGATTTTCTGAAAATGTCCTTTTAATAATCTTGATTAAATTTTTGTTTGTTGATTCTGCTAAGCCATTTCCTTGAGGGTAGTAGCTTGCAGAATACTTCAGTTTAATCCATTTTTCCAGAGCAAAGACGTTCATATAAAGGGATGAAAAGTAAGAGGCTTTATAAAAAACCATACATTCAGGAATGCCGAATCGAGTGATGATATGAGAGTTAAGGAAATATACTACCTGATTTGTGTTCACCAGCTTCAAAGGTATGGATTCATACCATATAGTAAAATAATACGTTGCTATAAGGATATACTTGTGATGTTGCGAAGAAGAGGGATTAATTGGTCCTATGATGTCAAGGCCCCATTGTTGAAAAGGGGAATCTACAATAACAGGTTGCAAAGGGAATGCTACCCTTTTCACCTGTCCTGCAGTTTTTTGGCAGATTATGCATTTACAACACAATGCATGGGCGTCTTTAAACATGGTAGGCCAATAGTACCCAGCTCTTAGCACTTTGTGGGCAGTGGTATCTCCACCGAAATGACCATCGAGTTCTCCTGCATAAATTTCAGATATCACTTTTTCTGTCTCTTCATTTTCTAAACAACACATAAGAACACCATCAAAGTTCTTTCGAAATAAAACATCATTTATTAACTAGAAAGATGCAGATCTGAGCCTAAGTGCTCTTCTATTTTCAGGATCAAGATTATGGGGAGCAAATCCGTGTGTCAAATAAAATTTAATGTTCTCATACCGGGAATTGGCTGTAACTTGTGCACAACTGATCTGTTTTTCATACGACTGCTTCACAGTTGATGTGCTTATTTCAATTTCTTGTTTTTCAACCGAATAAACCATCAGTTTACACAGGCCTTGACCTCTGGCAATTTGTGCAGGGGTTATTTCAAGGTCATATTCCTGTAACAAAGTCATCTAATTTTCCCTTTTCTCACCCAACTCTTTTTGTACTAACAAGTTTCTCACAATAGGGCAAGGAACAATAACCTTGGTTCTGGATTTCAGTAGGTAAGACCAGAAGTGTTTTACTGCTTTGAAAACAACGTATGCCTGTTGATCTACTGCGGGGAAATTAATCTCTTCTCCTTTGAAATATGAACTCAAGAAGGCAATGGGTATGCCATTTATTTCAACATTTTTTTGTGTTAGCACAACAACATAAGATCGGTTAGATGCAAAAGTGTAAAGAGTGAAATCCTAAGAAAAGTCGGGACTCATCAAGGAAGGGGCTTCTATTATTTCTTTTCTAATTAAGTCGAAAGCCTGACTTTCTTGTGGTCCCCAACGGTACAAAACATCTTTTTTAATTAAATTCTGTAATGGTCTTACCATTTCCGAGAAACTTGGGACAAACCTTCTGACGAAATTGATCTTGCCCAAAAAGGACTGCATGGCATTTTTGGAAGAAGAAGGGGGGAGTTTAACGATAAATTGGGTTCTTTCGGGGTCAATAATCATTCCATATTTAGACACTATAAATCCAAGAAGTTTACCTTGCTCCATTGCAAAGACCGATTTCTTAGGGTTGAGAGATATGCTGAACTTGCGACATCGTTCTAGGACTGCCCTAAGGTGAGACAAGTGATCTTTCTTATTTTTAGAGAAGACGACAACATCATCAAGGTAGAACACAATTGACTGGTTAATGAGACCATGGAAGGCAATATCCATTGCTCTCTGAAAAGTGGAACCGACGTTTATCAGTCCAAAAGACATTTTCCTATAGGCATAAGTGCCCCATGGGGTACAAAAGGTGGTTTTAAGCTGGTCTGAGGGAGACATAAAGACCTGGTTGTATCCCTAAAAACCATCTAACAGAGATAGTATTTCAGAACCAAACACCTATTGTAGGATTTGTTCCATTGGAGGAACATGGTATTTGTCTTTATCAGATGTTCGGTTTAAGTTCCAAAAATTGACACAGAGTCGAATTTCACCACTTTTCTTCCTTACATGGAATAGATTAGACACCCATTGTGTGTGCCTAACCGGGAAAATTATCTTTGCAGTTAGTAATTTGTTTGGTTTCTTTTTAACAGTGGGTTCTAGTTTAGGATGCATCTTCCTTAATTTCTGTTGAAAAGGTTGAGTCTGGGGTTTCATGGGAATAACATGTTGTATGATGTTAGGGTCGAATGTTTTCAAGTCATCATATGTCCAGGAAAAAATGTCTTTAAATTCTTTAAATAGATTTATAAAACAGATCTTTATTGCTCAGAACACCCCTTTCCCAGGTTAATATTTTGAGGGTTATCTTTTGTTCCTAAATTAACCGTTTCATAAATCAAAGACGAAATGTTAGTTTTACAATTTACTGTCCCCTTAAATTTATCGTGCAAGTCATAAAATTTATCTAATCTTACGACATATCTGGGGATAGAGTTTACCAACTCGGATGTCGATTCAGGAGATCGAGGATTAGATATTACCATGAAATTCTGGAGGTTCTCATCATGAGTACCTTCATCAATGACTGCACCTTGGAAGGTGTCTTCCATATGTAGGAAGTTGATAATCTGCTGGTCGTCATCGAATGCCCTCCAGTTTGTAATGTTATCCGGGATCGACGGTCTGAACAACGATTCAATCGAAAACTCTTTAGGAGGAAAACCTTCAACGGAAAATAGTTTAGAAGCAACATTGGCCAATAAATCAACTTCTGAATTACTTAATCTAGGAATGGAATTTATGTTAAATGTTGAAAATTTTTGCATCAAACTCCATACCTCAGTTTGGTATCTTTTCAGATGTGGTGATAAGCAATGTATGGCGTTTCTTACCTGCTTAAACAATATTTTTGAATCACCAAATACCATCAAATTCTGCACGTCCATATCCAAAGCTTTCCTAAGTCCTTGTAGAAGTGCTTCATATTTGGCGGTGTTATTAGTGCACTCAAAATCTAGCCGATAAGAAATAAAAGTTTTATTACCTACATGGTTGATGAGTATACAACCTGCACCTGCTCCTTCTTTGGATTTGGATCCGTCAAAGTATAAGGACCAGATCTGTGCATCATTGGAAGTACTTGGAATATTTGGCAAAGCTGATGTTTGAGTGTAGGTTACAACTTTAGATTGCTGCGTAGGATTAGTGATAGGAGAGATTTCGATCATGAAATTACCAAAGAAGGTATTCATTCCCTACATTTCAAATGAATTAGCAGATGTAGTGAAAGGTTCATTTGGATCATTTAGATCTGTTAAAGTATGCTTCAGATAACATTCTCTGTTTATCTTGATTTTGTTGGGTTGTCCATTTTCAAGCAGCCACAGGTGAGACCAATCCGTGGAAAAGTAACCATGTAGATGTTTTGACCAATCCTTGCTTAAAAAAAAACCATAAACTTCAGGGATATCAATGACGATAATGTTAATTATCTGATGAACCTTTGGATTGGATGATAATCTAACCATAACATTCTTAAGCTCACCAATTACTTTAACATTTGTTCGATCTAGCTGAATGATTTTGAGATCAGAAGGTTTAACTTCTGCATTAATTTTTTGGCACATAGATAAATGCATCATGTTTGACGATGCACCATAATTGACCATACAATTATGTACATTCATATTAAAAATTTCAAAGGTTAACAAAAAAGGCAGGACATTTTTACAAGTGTTGACTGCAAAATTCTGCTGATTTTTTGCTGCTGTCCCTAAAACAATTTTATCTACATTTGCTACAGTTTTTTCTACTAAGTCCCTTTTGTTTGGGGGTTGAGATGCCTTTTTAGTTGGGACATTATTAGCTGCATTTGAATCAATTTCTGTTGATGTTTTGCTGTTAGAATTGTTCTTGTTGATGTTTTCAACGATGCTTTGAAGCATTTTATGCAAAATAAGGGGAAATTTTAGCAGTTCAAAAACAAAAATATTAGCCCTCATTTTTTTTAGATCTTCAATTAAATTGTATTCTAAAACTAGGGTTGCTAAGCTTTTTTTAATTTTAGTTTGCTTTGACTATTTTGGAAACACATTTTTACTCACTTAGAAGGAGGTTTGTTTTGCGTTTTTCTTCTTGTGTTGTAGGGGTGAACAATTTCGAAATTTGCTTGGAATACACTGTCTGAGAAGTGACTGAAAATAGGGGGAGATGAGTCCTCCTCTTCTGGTACCTTTTCCTCAACTACGTCTTCAGAACTTTTAGGAGGAACATAAGCAAAATTATCTTGTGCTTTTAATATGGTTTACAGAGCATACTGTAAACTTTCGAAATTTAGACCTTCTGTGGTCGGGTTTGGCCGGTTGGGAGGAAAAGGTTTTCTGAAAGGAGGTTTAAAAATTCCTTTGCTTGTGGATGCCTCCTCAGTTGATCTATTCAATTCAATGACCTGGTTGGACAATTTTTGGAAATCTTTCTGCAAGCTTTCTAAGTCTAAAGTTTCTGGTTGATTTTTGGTTTGAGGAAGCCTAGTGAGAATCTCTATCTTCTTCTTAGAGGATGAAGTTGTTTCAACTTCAATGTTAATATTATCTTTCAAGCTCAATATATCCTTCTCAATATGAATTTCCTCCTCAAATGCTTCAAGCAATGTGTTCTTTCTAGACCTTTTAACCCATATGGCTATATTATTGTGCAAGACTTTATCATAATATGCAACAATTAAACTTTTAGCGGGCATTGAATCTGCAGGGATTTTATTCCTTAAAGTAATAAATATTTGGTTAAAATCCTTCACTTTTTTATTAGGATTTATTTTTAAGCTGGAGAGTTCCATAAGCAAGACTTCCAGAGATTTATCATATCCGATTTTTTCCAATAAACAAGTTTTAAAGTTGTCCCAAGAGAAAATGGTTTAGGGTTGTTGAGAAAAATACCACGTGGAGGCATTTCCCTCAAAAGTATAAGGGAATAATCTGCATACAACATCCTCATGTTCAACACTCCAGAGTCTAATGGCCAACATAAATTTTTTGATGTGATCTTAGCAGATTGCTTTGAATCTGGATCAAACTTGGGCAACCATTTCTCCAGATGTTTCGGTAATGGGTGTTGGGGTCTGGGTATAGCCATGACATATTGATCGAGCCAAGGTCTGGTAGAATTGTTTTGGTTTTCCATGGGAGTTGGTGGTTTCGAAGACTGTGATGGTTCCGATGAGGAAATGCCTTCATCTGAATACTCTCCTCCTGAAGAGGATGGAGATGAATTAGGTGGGGAAGGTGGAATACCAGATCTTCCAGCTCCAAGGATAGGCATTTTAGTAGGATTGGTAGTATTTTCACTTAACGGGTTTTGGAGCAGACCAATGCCTTGAAGTTGTTCTCGGATATCCGAGAAATCCAGGGGTTGATTAAGTGGCATACCAGGTTTTCTGATACGGGCTAAGGCACTATGCATTCTTATGAGTGACTGACGAACAATTTCTTGGACGTCGACCCCTTGAGGAACTGGTGTCACTGGTTCAACGGGAATCTTAGAGTTATCGTTTGAGGTAGTTGTTGTTTCAAGTGTAACGTTATTGTCTGAGTGCCTACGTGTTATGACATGGGAGTGAGTGTGTGGGGGAGGAGTCTTGCGACCTCCACATGCCATCAATTCAATTCAGGCCCTCCTTCTAGCGCCATTTGTTGACGGGTGTAAATGACACACCATCAACTGGAAGGTCAAATCCGGACCGGGGTTGTCTAAATAACCCAAGCCGTTTGGAGTGAGATGACCTGACGAGTTTAATGGCTTCGTTGGCTGACCAAAAATCCTAAAATGACAAAAATAAATGAAACTAATATGAAAGGAACTACAATACTATGTACATGAATTTAATTATTTACAAGTGTTAAACGGAAACGTAAACATGTGATTATAAACATGGTATTTACAGTTTGCAAGTTTTGGTGGATGTCTTGCGAAATCAATGTTTTTGCAATTGTTTACGAAGTAGATAAAGAAATCATATATATATATATATATATATATATATATATATTGTTAAATAACTTAAAATCTAAGAACTCACAAATACTAATAAGACATAATTTGAAACAAGAACATAATAACAGTCAAATCCAAATTTAAACTGTTCCTATTTCATTAATAAATAAACAAATAACAAAAATAGAATACGAGTAAAACTAACCCGAGATTAATCAATTAATGAGTTTATGTCTCTGCGCAATTCAAACTCCCAGCTATCTTGCCTGTGAGAAAAACATGTAACATGCTTGTGCTAACATTCCCAGAGTAACCTCAAAGGTGTTTTTTAGAGTAAATATATAAGAACAAAGTAATAAACATATAGATCCTGTGATCTTGTGATGATGAATACTTATAGTAAGAGAAATTTAATATAAAGTATTCATGTAATATATCACTTAACATCAAGCATAAATCAATGATATTTAGATGAAATAATGATCACAGATGTGATATATGAACAACAAATTCTAGACATAATTTAAAGTGCTAAATAAAATGAAATATTATATGCTAATAAGACTAAATCTGTATAACATATTAACATTCCATAATATAAAAGGCAAAATGTAATGGGACAATGTCACACTGGTCTAAAGCTGAGGTGTGAACAACTTGTCCATACAGTCTTGAAAGTTACTTGTCCATAATGCGTCCAAAAAAGGTGTCCTGCACTACTGAGAATGAACAATATTTAAACTACTTCAGGATTCAAATGCTCATATCACACATGATAGAGTTGAATCCACAAAAAATGGGTAATATTACAAAAATAACAAGAATAGTAACCACTCATGCAAGATTTGTTTTGTTGAAAATTAAACCAAAGTTTGATAAAACATAAAGAAATGAGAAACTACTGAACATTTGAGCGTATAATTGAAAGTTTTTTGCTCCAAGCAATCAAAAACACAATCTTCCATTTCCTGAGAATAGAAAACTGATTTGATATATTAGAAAAACAATTACTAATTATTCAAAAGAGACTTAGCTACAAAATCATAGATTCTGTAGCTAGTCTTATTTTTAGCAAATAAATCGAAAATTAAATCTACTTATTTCATTTTTTCATAACAGAATTGAATGAAATCAAAACAAAAAAACGTTTTACCATTAAAAATTAGCCAAAGAGGGATATGACAGTTCAAAGTTTATAATTCTTTAAAACCGGTCATGTTCTTTATGATTATATTTCCATCCCTCTTGATTCGTTTATTTTCCCTCTCTGTTTGTTCCTTGAGATTGAGGTTCTCTTGTTTCAATAGAGGATTCTGAGTAGTCAAGGTTTTAATTCGGGCCTGTAAGAGTGGAACATCAATATAGTAACGGTCTATCCAGTCGAGACAACTATCGTAGTGCACCGGGGAAATGGCAGATCGACGTGGAACACAGTCGACAAGGGGTGCTTCAATCTTACCTTTGGGTTGTTCGAGATCGTGCCCGATACTTGAAAACCCTTCTTTACCCTTAAGACACAGGGTTAAATTGGTCATGAAATCATACTGTTCGACATGGGTGATAACCTCTCTTCTGGAACATTGATTTTCTGGGTCTTCTTGGGCCAAGAAATCCTCTATCTCATAGAGATTCTTGACAACATATTTAACATCAACGTTTAAACTAGAATTGATCACAGACACATGAGGATATTTTTTCTTTAATTCGACCATCACTTTTTTCGGATATCTTCCAAGTGAAAACCTACATGGTAATCCTTTATCTAGAGGGGTTTCATCAATAAATCCTGGTCCATTAATTGAATCAATGAAATGGCTTTCAGCCACTGGCCTGTCCGGGTTAGGGTTTGTAATTAAAAGAGGGTTGTCTATAGTGTCAGCTTGGGTGAAGCCATTTCTCATCAGAAAGGTCTCCCAATTGTCACCTATTTTCGACAAGTGATAAACCAAAAATATCTTAACGATTCCATGTTGAAACTGACTTGAATTGATACCCTGTCGTTTATAACACTTGGACATCTTGTAAAGACTCATCAACAAGTAAAAAGACATATCCATCTCAAACCCTATGAAATTCATAAGCAGACAAATATGGTACAAAAATACTATTCGATGTCGGCCTTCACATGTAACAAATTGCTTCAAAATTAAAAGGAGACTATGCCATCTAGGTTTTAATAGAGCGATTGGAATACCTTTTATACAAAAAGTGGTTTTACGGGAGGTCATAAATAAAATCCATGGGACCTCTTCTATCTTGGCGTTCTTAAACCACCTCTCACCTTTTGATGGGAGCCCTGTCACTTTGATCACGAAATCCTCTGTCAATTCCAACTGTATATCTCCAATATTGGCTCTGAAGTCATTGAAGGTTTGTGCAAAAGATTTTGCAGCCTGGAGATTATAGCCCTCAAACTTATTTAGGAATACATCCCACCCATGAGCCTTTAAGTCATCAATAGCGTCATCATGGGATAGCAAATCTTGGAATTCGTTTGGCTCGATACAGACTACGGGTGTCATTACCACTGTGACGAGGATGCAACAAAAATCACCCAGGATAGGTTTAGGTTCCTAACGAACGAGCAACAGAAATAGGTCTGGGCAGAAAGTGAAGGCATAAACATAATAGAGTCTGGGTGCTATCATAATTCGGATATGAGAGTTATGGAGCACAAAAACCAAAGGGTTCATAGAATTCCAAACCATCTCTCGCGATGAGTGCCAAAAACTACATAGTACAAAACCCAATGAATAGCTTCATTAATGTTTTGGGCCAACAAGGTAAGGCGAAAACACAAGTACAACATGCTTGTACTCATTTGTATGAAAGTTGATATGACAATTAAACTCATGAGAATAATATCAAAAGTTAACCAAGGTTCTTCATGCGTCAAAACATTCCAACAATGAACTATCGAACCATTGAATTCATAATAACCATGATAAAACAAAAATTTTGATAATGGACTAATCAACCATTTCACAAGATTTGAATTTTAATCAAATATGGGTGACTTTTAAAATGATATTTTTAAAGTAAAATATTTTGAAACCAAGCCAAGTTTTATGTTTGAATTCATGCTTACAGTCATGAATTAAAAAAAAAAAAACGAAAATGAAAACAAACAAAACAAATTCAATGAGGTAAGCTTTAATCCAATCATCGCTTCAAAACTCAGAAATATAAACATTTACAAATGGGAGGTGATGGTAGCTACATAAAGGTGTAATCTCTTTCGATCGTGATAAGTAACAAAAGCATGTGTGGCTGCCAACAAATGGTGATATTAAAAATGTTGGCCTTACAAGCACATAGTTGTGAGGGATATATTGGATATGATGGCCTCACAACATGTCCACTCCTCACACACTACTATGAGTGTGATATTGTAGAATTTTTCCCCATAACAAAATACATGCCCTTCAGTATTTGCGAAGAATAAAATCTTATGGATGGGTTGGGAGCCAAAACATAGAAATTACCTGAAAGAACTAACTCTATCCCCAATAAGAAATTAAGAATTCATAACCAACTACCTTATAATGAGCAACAAGAAGACTAACCTAGATCCTAACATTTGAAATATATCCCTTGGGAGAGTATTTGTTCCAATGTTATGCTGCGGATATTTCTTTGACAACCTACACACAAAGAGTAAGAAAGATGCAATATAGGTGGTTACAAATAACTAAATTTCTACTATACTAATGGGAATTAAACACGTTAGTGTTCAACATAATCAAATTCTTATATATAACAATAGTAAATCAAAACACAAGACTCAGAAGAGAAAGAGATCTCTTTATTATGTTATCAACATGATCCATATGGATTTCGATGGCCTTCCACCTATTGCAACTGGCTCGTTTTGGCAGTTTTCCAGTTTGGTAGTTTTTTCCTAGTGTTCGGGTCCCTGACTTCCGGGGTCGTTTTGAGGCCCTAAACAAAGTTTTTAGGGCTCGCCATAGCCAAAATATAGGTAAAGTTGGAGTCTGATGGAAACATTTGTATTCCTCGAATAGAACTTTCCAAAGGGCTATCGTGCACCTAAAATGAAGATCATATGAAAAAGTTACGACCCCGAGAAGTTGATGTACTAACTTACCCAAACGGGGCCCACATGACTTTTGGCGTTTCATCTCCTAGGGTTAGGTTTTTGAATGTATAGGGTTTTTGGCATTCCTGTTTATTGTAAAAAGGCCTTTAGAGCCTCATTGTAATCAACTTCTTGTGAATGAGCACAACCGTCACATATCTTCTCAGAGATAAGCTGCCACCATTATAGAAAGCTTGTTTTCCGCTACATTTTGCAGTTTCACCTTATTTCCTTATTGAATAAAAACTAGTTTTACTGTATATCTGTTATTCCGTGTTAAGCATCTTTTTATAATGATCTGTATTAATTTCATTCTGCTCAGAAAATACGGATCAATGGTATGAGAGCAGTTTTCTCCTTGTTGTTCTTAATGCATGTCCCCAACGAGGATAAAATCTCTCGTACGCCCAAGAGACCTCTCATGGTGGGAGAAAAGAAAGACGACGAGACAAGAGATCCCTTCAAAATGTTGCTCGAGGAATGCCTCACGCAACAAAGGAATGAGATGATGGCTAGTTTTGCACAAATCCTTCAGCGGCTACCAACATGTGACACATCTTCCTCAAACAGAGGTGCCACCCCCTTCAAGGTACAAATCAAATTCAATATTCCTATATTTGAAGGTCAGATAGACGCAGATGCTATAGAAAAATGGTTGAATATGATAGAATAGTATTTATCTGTCCATAACTTATTGAATAGAGAAAAGATTACTTTTGCGCTCCTCAAAGCTGTTCCCCATGTCAAATATTGGTGGAAAAATTTCTGTGAGTAGAAGGAAACAAAGGAACCCTCATTATTTACAATCTTGGTCACCTGGGAGTCCTTCAGGGATGCTATTAAGGAAAAGTACTACCCTGTTGGAAGTTATGATGAATTGAACACAAAATGAACCACACTATGACAGGAAAGAAACCAAGCAGTGCCCGAGTTCACAAATATCTTCCATACTTTGCACACCAAGCTGGGTATCAAAGATTCTGAGTGAGATATGGTGCTCAAGTATCGATGTGGTCTGCATAGATACATCTAGGCAGAAATGGAGTTTCTAAACATCTCATCCTTGGGCGTGGCCTACCGATATGACGTCAAAATTTGGCAGAAGCTCAAACAAAAGGCGCGACAATTTGGGCCTAGGAACCCGTCATAGACAAAACTAGGAAAGGGCGGCCCCAACCTATAGAACAAAGGATAGAGAAAATACAGAATGCCTCAAGACAACCAGTCTAGGCCACAAGAAAATATGGACACCAAAAAGGAAAAGAAAGATACCAAGAAGTGGTGCGACTTCCATAAGAGCCCCTGGAATAACACTGCTGATTGCCGCTCAAAGCAGTCGCTGGTGGATGAGGTGAAAGACTCTGAATAAGATGCAGGTTTTGAATCTGAGTAAGAACTATAAATGGGAAGATGAATCAGTGACGCAGAACTCAGTGCTACCGTTGCTACCACCAAGCCCCAGCCCGATGAACCGGACAAGCCAGAGGAAGGTGAGCACATTTTTCATTCACATATGTGGGTGAAGGGTACCCCACTACACTTCATTGTTGATAGTGGTAGCCAGAAGAACCTCATCTCAGCAGAGGTTGTTAAGCGACTCACCCTGCTGACGATGCCACAACCACAAACCTACACCATCAGATGGCTCTGCCAAGGAAGTGACATCCGCGTCAACCAATAATGCCACCTGTCATATGGCATCAAGCCCTTGAAAGATGAGGTATTGTGTGATGTTTCCCCTCTCAAAGTTTGTAATTTTCTTTTGGGACAACCATATTTATGGAAACACCATGTTGTATATGAGTCTAGGCCTCGCAATGTTGTTATTACTTTGAACAAGAAATTGTACAGGATACCCGAGGCAATCCCACCTAGTGCTATTTCCTTGATCTCTGCGAATCAATGCTGGAAGGTCATCTCTTAGACGAGGAAGTTTGTCTTCTTTGTGATTCGCTCTCAGAATGAGTGAAAGATCGCAACCACATATAGGGTCTCCATGACCAACCTCTCCACACATCAAAAGCAAGTGGATAAGGTCATGGAAGAATATGCAGATATATTCTCCTCACCTACTGGGGTACCTCTGCACTGTTAGGTCAAGCACCCCATTGACCTGACCCTCGACGTACCTCTGCCGAATGGGCTAGTATACCAATACTCTCTATTAGAGAATGAGGAGATCAAGTGACAGATCCAATAACTTCTCCACAAGGGGCACATCTGTCCCATCTCATCACCTTGTGGGAGCCCAATCATAATGGTACAAGAGAAATATGGAACCTAGCGACTTTGCATTAATTACCGGGCCCTGAATAAAATCACAGTCATAAACCGATACCCAATTCACCAAATCGATGATCTCCTTGATAAGCTCATGGGGGACAAATACTTTAGTGATATTGATCTGAAGTCTAGCTACCACCAGGTATTGATAGAACAAACAGATGTATGGAAGACCACCTTCAAGTCAAAGGAAGGTCTTTTTGAATGGTTGGTCATGCCCTTTGGCTTGAAAAATTCTACAACCACTTTCATGAGGATGATGGATGATATCTTGTGACCATTCACCAATACTTTTGTAGTGGTGTACTTGGATGGCATTCTCATCTACAACAAGACTTGGGAATAACACTTGTAGCATATTCAGTAGGTTTTGCACACCCTGTAGCAGCACAAGCTATACACCAACTTGGAAAAATGATCCTTCGGCATGGACATGGTCCATTACCTGGGCTACATCATTTATTAACATGGCGTACATGTGGATCCAGCCAAGATCCAAGTCATCCGTGACTGGACAGCCCCAACCACATTCACTGAGCTTCAGAGCTTCTTGGGCCTTGCTAATTTCTACTACAGGTTCATGTTTGGCTTCTCCCATATTGCATGGGCCCTTAGGCAAGTAACCAGGGGTGGTGGCAAGGAGAAATTTGTGTGGGGCCGGTCCCAACAACAAGCATTCGATGATTTGAAGCAATTCTTGTGCTCAACCCCAATACTTTCACTACCAGACCTGCAACAACCCTTTGAGATCAAGATAGATGCTTCAGACTATGTTGTGGGCACTGGTCTCACTCAACATGACCACCATGTGGCCTATCATAGTGAACACTATTAGATGCTGTTCGTAAGTACCCTACTTACGAAAAATAAATGTACTCAGTTTTGCAAGCTTTTCGCGAGTGGAGACATTACATTATTGGGAAGAAAACAATCATCCAAACTGATCATAAGCCATTGTAGTTCATGCAGACACAAGGGAAATTGTAGAATGATTGCCATCATAAGTGGTCCACTTACTTGCATCAATTCCACCTCAACATCAAGTATAAAAAAAGAAGCACCAACCGTGTCGCTGATTGCCTCAACAGACCGCCAGTCGTGACACTCACCATGGTGCTAGAATCTTGCAGCCATAAGACCTCTGGATGGCCCCAACTCTATGAGATAGACCTGGACTTCACCACCACCTACAAAATGTGTGGCGCAAACACAATTGTTGGTAATTTCCATCTTCAGGATGGGTTGCTGTGCTGTCTAGGCCATATCTGCGTTCCATCAAGTGAGCGAGAAAATTTAATTTGGGAATCCCACTACAGTCGGGAGGCAGGACACATCGACAAAGAAAAGACAATGGCAATGCTGCAGAAACATTTCTACTGGCCAAAACTTCGACATGAGGTCAACAAGTATATCAGGTCCTACACTGCATGCGCTATTTCCAAACCGACCACTAAGAAACAAGGCCTATACACCCCTCTGCCTACTCTTTATAGGCCATGGGAATCCATCTTAATGGACTATATGTCAGGCCTCTCATCCACCAAGCAGGGAAATGACTTTGTTTTTGTGTTTGTTGATCGCTTTTCTAAGATGGTGATTCTAGCTGCCTGCAAGAAGCACATCACAACAGAGGCCACTGCCAAGCTCTTCTTTGAATGAGTCTGGGTCCATTTTTGAATCCCACAAACCATTGTCTCATATCATGACATTCAATTTCTCAACACATTCTGGTCGAGCCTCCGGTCATTGCTAGACACCAAGCTCACCAAATCCATGACCTTCCACCCCCAGACAGATGGCCAAACCGAGGTCATAAATTGAATGATCATGCATATCATGCGCATGTATAATTCCAAGCACCCTCGCACATGGGATGAGAGTATTTTCTATGTCCAACATAGCTACAACCGAGCCCTGCATAGCTCAACCGACCACATCCCCTTTTAGTTGGGGTTGAGATTCCAGCCATTGGGTCCCATATATGTTTCACTACCCCTTGCGGTCACCTCGACCGACTCATCTCCTGCTTCAACTAAAAATGAAAAATACACCCAGTTCATTGAGCAGATCCAACATATCCACAAACAGTTTCAGGATATCCTACAAAACTCTAATGACAAGTACAAACAATGCCATGATCAACATCGTGTGCCACATAAGTTTCAGGTGGACGACAAATTTTGGTTGCACTTGCAGAAAAAATTCCTTATAAGACCCCATCGTAAGCTTCACCCACTCCGTTATGGGCTGTACACCATCACCAAGGCTATGGGTGATAATGATTTTGAGCTCGACATTCCTCCTTTCCTTGTCATGCACCCAATGTTCAATGTGGATCTCCTTCGACCTTATTTCCCACCATTATTGGACACCTCAGAGGTAGAAAAAAAACTAACACCAACAGAGCTAAACCCAGACTTCATACAACATGAATCTAGTGATCATATTGTGGAGAAACAGGTCAAGGGCACTTTCCAACAAAGGATCCAACTTTATCGAGTTTTCAAAGCAAGGAAACTCTTGCACCAAGGCAAGTGGCTCACCCGATGCCAAATTTAATAGAAATTTCCTCATCTGATGGGGGCACTCAACACAATGGAGACCATTGCTTCCTAAGAGGGGAGGACTGATCCATATGGATGTCGGTGGCCTCCTAGCTATTCCAACTAGCTCATTTTGGCATTTTGTTCCTAGTTTTTGGGTCCCTGACTTCCAGGGTCGTTTTGAGGCCCTAAACAACATTTTTAGGGCTCGCCATAGTGAAAATGTAAACTAAGTTAGATTCTGATAGAAACATGTGTATTCCTTGGATATACCTTACCAATGGTCTATCGTGCACCTAAAACATAGATCGTATGCAAAAGTTATGACCCCGAGAAGTTGATGTACTAACTTACCCAAACGGGGCCCACATGACTTTTGGCGCTTCATCTCCTCGGGTTAGGTTTTTGGATGTCTAGGTTTTTGACATTCCTGTTTATTGTAAAAATGCCTTCAGAGCCTCATTGTAATCATCTTCTTGCGAATGAGCGCAACCATCACATCTCTTCTCAGAGATAAGCTGCCACCATTCTAGCAAGCTTTTTTTTCGCTGCATTTTACAGTTTCAACTTATTTCCTTATTGAATGGAAACCAATTTTACTGTACATCTGTTATTATGTGTTAAGCATGTTTTGATAATAATCTGTAGTCATTTTGTTCTGCTCATAAAATCCAGATCACAACATGAAGTCAATAACAATATGACTTGTAACAACTATGGAACTGCTCTGGAATTGACCTATGTATTCCTCCACCTGGGCCAAGTGAAGACTAACTCACACCTCTTGTTCCTCTACTTGCGATAGGTCCAAGAAAGAGAAGGAGTCTCTTTCTAATGGGATACATGAGCAAAGATGGTTGGAAACAAAGGTTTCTAGCTCTGAGGGGAATCTCTTTCAGACATGGGAAAAGGGGCTTGCAGACTTGGTAATTTGCCAACATAAGGATGAAAAATGGAATGAATGCCTCTCTTCTACCCCTTGACCTAAATTTAGACTCCAAATAAGTGATTGGAGTAGTTACCCACGAACATAGAGGGTCAAAAACCGAAAGAAATCACAAATCCTGTCAAAAAATTCCCAATTTTTATACTTTTTTTGAGCCAAATAAATGCATACACAGTTTTATTAAGAGAAACATGCATATGAAAAGTTGCATACACACATTTTATAACTGATAGGGTGCATATGGCTTCAAAATTGTGTTTTTTAAAGAAATTTTAGGAGGAACTAATGGGGATTTTTGGCCGCAAGTAGGGACAGGGATAATCAACCAGGCCAACATGTGCATCTATGCTGTGAGGTGGAAAAAGATGATATAATAGATTCCCCCTAATGTGCAAGTTCATAAGGGAAACCGATGGCTGAAATAATTTATATAATCCATGAGGGGAGTGTGCAGTAGGCCCAGGTAGAGTTCACTGAACACCAGACCAGAACATAACCTACAATAGAAAACAAGTAAGAGACTATTCTCTTCCCGGGGTGGAATACCCATGCTCATGAGTGACAAAATCATATCTGCCAAATCAAGTACACTGTAGTTCCATGAGATATGTATATAATCAGTGATCATGGCCATGAAAAATGCATACACAATGGATATCTGTCAAAAAATTGTTGGATTACTGAGAGGGTGGGTGAATCAGTAATAACATAATTATAATCCTTTTTCTTCAAATGTTATATCAATGTAGAATTATTATCCAATAATGAGAAGTAATAAATAAACAATCACACACATACACAATACACCAGTGTTTTACGTGGAAACCCAAATCAGGAGAAAACCACATAATGCTTTTTCTTATATGTCTTGAAGAATTACATTCATTGGAAGCACCAACTTCCTTTGTTTTTCAGCTGCAACTGGAAGGTGGGTCCAACCCCCTAGTTTCTCAGGCTACAACCTGAGGGAAGCTCCAACTCCCCAAATCTCTGGCTACAACAAGAAGGAGGCTACAACCCCGAATGTTCTCTGGATACAAATGAAAGGTGGCTACAACCACCTGTCCTTGCCCTGTCCTGCCACCCTGAAGTAGAAGTAGAATGATGGAACCACTGTCACACTATCACTGTGAAATATACTGCTGTAAACCTGTACCAATAAATCTAAACCATGCATCAACCATGCATCAACCTGTACCTCAACTTGTAATCAACCTGTACCATAAACAAGTGAATCAACCATGCACCAACCTGTAGTCAACCTGTACTATAAACAAGTGCATCAACCATGCACCAACCTGTAATCAAGCTGTACCATAAACAATTGCATCCAACCATGTACCAAGTATGTACCAATCATGTGTCAACTACTCATCAACTACTTGTCTCAACCATGTACTCAACATGTACCTCAACAAAAAKCCCTCATCAATTTCATCATCCAAATATGATTTGTAGCTCTGTAATAGAACTAGTTCATATGATCACATTCCTGCAAACCTTCCTTAACTTTAAAAACAAGAGACTAGCATTTTCATCAAACTTTTCTTTAGTCTCACATGCCTAGTTTTGGATTAGTCAACAACCCTAACTTGAAGTAATCATAAATTTGAACCTGTAATGTATAAATATCTAAAACTGGTACACAATGTTATTCAGTGTGTTTTATGCAATTACTCCAAGTGGCACTACTTGGGACCTCTCATAAAAGGAGTTATAGCAAAAATGACATACCTTGCTGAATTCTGGCTTATTCTAGAGAGCGACCTTGTAGAGTGTGAACCGCACAAAATATTTGATGAAATGATCTGAAACTGTTACACATAATACTACAGACTGTACCCTAACCAACACATTTTTTCTCACTGAATTTGGATATGTTATGAAGAAGTTATGACGTTTTTACCCGAAACACCTGATTTTGACTAGTTTCAGGACTGGCCACAAACCCTATTTTCCACAGAGTGTAACTCCCAAAATATAACGACCCACAAGATAAATTTTTAACCACAGATACTTGGATATGTTTTCTCACTTGCATATCAATTTTATGATCTGAATCATTATAGAAAAAAAGTTATAGCGAAAATGGTGAGATGATCTGAAAATAACATACCTTAGAAAGCACCATCAAAAGAATTTATCCTTCCTTGCATTTCGGCCTTCTTTTTTTCACTTTCCTCAAAATTTCGGCTTAGATATCATTTATATACCTCAGAAACCTATATATATTCAATATTCTCAAGTGTGATTAAAATGAGAGAGCCTTGCCTCTTATTTATACTCTCCAAGTAGCTTCCTTAAAACCATCTTCTAGGTCACTTGGCCCCTCTTTCCTTATTTTAGGGTTGGGTCCACTTTTAATTTCTCCATTAAAATTATTATTGAAATAATTTATTTTGTATTCACTTTGAATTATAATACACTCATCACTTCACTTTATTATTTACCTTTTAAAATCTCTTAAACCACTTTGATTACTTTGACCTTTTGGGGCTTCTAGATG
>JASDQU010012626.1:222383-241277 GCA_032191745.1 Picea mariana
GTATCAAAGATGGCTATGAAGGATTTAACCATGGTTGGGGGATAAATCCAAGGAATTAGGCCTTGAAAAAATATTATTGGGTTAATAGGCCATGATTAAAGCCATGAACTACAACATGAGACATTTAAAGGGGATCTTTTGCATACGGGTTGGATGAATTTTCCATTAGGATTTTTTGTGTAGTAGGGATTTATGTTGGGGCCTTGACCATGATTAGGTGATGAAAATAGGGTCCTTAATCCATACAGTATGATCAAGGCCTTTAACTACAACATCATCCCTTTAAAGGGGATATTTTTCATATGAATGAGAAAGGGTTTCCATTAGGATTGTTTTTTTAGCCGGGATGGTCTTCAGGCCCTGACCATGATTATGGGATCAAAATAAGGTCCTTAATCCATAAATGAGTGTAAATATTCTTATGGGACATGGAATATTCTTCAAACAACTAAAAAAAACTTTTAGAAATTAACTTTGTCCTTTAGCACGATATTGGTACTTTTAGGAGGCTTTACATAAAAGATATGGATCTCATAGATTTGGCTGTAAATGAAGCTTCTAGGGCCCTAGTCCATGAAAAAGGACTCAAACCACCATACAAACTCAAATCATTGGCCTCTTGGTGGGATATAGGCATCATTAAGATAATTTGCATACCAGGCATGGGTCTNAAGGCTTTGACCATGGTCAATGAAGTAAAAGAAGGGTTGTATGATCTAAATTAGTATTTTAGGGATTATAATATTTAACATATGAATGAGATTTGGGAAATATTAGAAAACTTTAGATGCATTGGATGGATTTGGAGACTGTGACCATGGTCATGCGAGAAAATAATTGGTCTTAATATCTAAATGAAACTTTTAATGCTCATGAACCCATGCACATGTCCTTGAACCACTACAAAGTTTCTTTCAAGGGGATATTTGGCCTCCAATTGGGATATGTGTGACGTTAGGTGGTTTCATGCACCAAGGATAGGTCTAGGGGTCATAACCATGACAAGGAGAGAAAATAAAGGGACTTAAGTCATATATAAATGATTTAAGTATATTGTCCATGAACATGGACTCAAATCACCACATAGGACCTCTAAAAAGGATCTTTTATCTCAAAATGGGATATGGGTTCCTGTAGTAGTTTTTTCATACCAAGGATGGATCTTGGTGTCTTGACCATGGTAAAGTAGTGAAAAGAAGATACATATCAACTAAATGAATATTTGAGGGCTCATGGGATAAAATGGGGTCTTAAACCATTACATTCATCCTTCAAAGGGGATATTTAGCCACCTATTGGGATACATATGTAATTAGGAGAAATGTTTGACCAAGGATGGGATTTTTTTATTAATTTATATAAAACATGCCCTATATAAGATATCATTATCATGAGAGTGGTATGTGGATGCCATTAGAAGGTTTTCTGCATTAGGGATGGGTACTAGAGCCTTGACCATGGTCGGGTCACAAGTCGAGGGAATTAGGCCCTAAGTTAATATTCTTGATCTAATAGGCCATGATCAAGGCCTCAAACTACAACATAGTTCCTTTAAAGTGAATCTTTGTCATATAAGTAGGATATGTGTATAATAATGAGTATTTTCATAGTAGGAATGGGTCTCAAGGACTTTACCATAACAAAGGGAGGACAATAAGGGCCTTATTCCATAAATGGATTTGTAAGGCTCAATATCCATGAACATCACCTTCAACATAATCCCTTTAGAGGAAATATTTGGCCTCCAAGTTGAATACGTGTACCATTATGAAATATTTTTCACTAGGTACATGTGCATTAAGTAATTGGCCATGGTCAAGCAAGGAAAATAAGTCCCTTGGGTCATTTATGAATCCTTTAGGGATTAAGGGACATAATCAATGCCCTAAACCACATAACATGTTGTCTATAGGGAATCATGAACCTTTGAGTGAGATATGGGTATTGTTATAATATTTTGTGTATCAAAGATGGCTATGAAGGATTTAACCATGGTTGGGGGATAAATCCAAGGAATTAGGCCTTGAAAAAAATATTATTGGGTTAATAGGCCATGATTAAAGTCATGAACTACAACATGAGACATTTAAAGGGGATCTTTTGCATACGGGTTGGATGAAGTTTCCATTAGGATTTTTTGTGTAGTAGGGATTTATGTTGGGGCCTTGACCATGATTAGGTGATGAAAATAGGGTCCTTAATCCATAAAGTATGATCAAGGCCTTTAACTACAACATCATCCCTTTAAAGGGGATATTTTTCATATGAATGAGAAAGGGTTTCCATTAGGATTTTTTTTGTAGCCAGGATGGGTCTTTGGGCCCTTACCATCATTAGGGGATGAAAATAAGGTCCTTAATCCATAAATGAGTGTAAATAGTCTTATGGGACATGGAATATTCTTCAAACAACTAAAAAAAAACTTTTATAAATTAACTTTGTCCTTGAGCGCGATATTGGTACTTTTAGGAGGCTTTACATAAAAGATATGGATCTCACAAATGTGGCTATAAATGAAGCTTCTAGGGCCCTATTCCATGAAAAAGGACTCAACCCACCTTACAAACTCAAATCATTGGCCTCTTGGTGGGATATAGGCATCATTAAGAGAATTTGCATACTAGGCATGGGTCTCAAGGCTTTGACCATGGTCAATGAAGGAAAACAAGGGTTGTATGATCTAAATTAGTAATTTAGGGATTATAATATTTAACATATGAATGAGATTTGGGAAATATTAGAAAAATTTAGATGCATTGGATGGATTTGGAGACTGTGACCATGGTCATGAGAGAAAATAAATGGTCTTAAGATCTAAATGAAAATTTTAATGCTCATGAACCATGCACATGTCTTTGAACCACTACAAAGTTTCTTTCAAGGGGATATTTGGCCTCCAATTAGGATATGTGTGACGTTAAGTGGTTTCATGCACCAAGGATAGGTCTAGGGGTCATAACCATGACAAGGAAAGAAAATAAAGGGACTCAATTCATATATAAATATTTTAAGAATTTTGTCCATGAACATGGACTCAAATCACCACATAGGACCTCTAAAAAGGATCTTTGATCTCAAAATGGGATATGGGTGCCTATAGTATTTTTTTCATACCAAGGATGGATCTTGGTGTCTTGACCATGGTAAAGTAGTGAAAAGAAGAGACATATCAACTAAATGAATATTTGAGGGCTCATGGGATAAAATGGGGTCTTAAACCATTACATTCATCCTTCAAAGGGGATATTTAGCCACCAATTGGGATACATATGCAATTAGGAGAATTTTTTGACCAAGGATGGGATTTTTTATTAATTTACATAAAACATGCCATATATAAGATATCATTATCATTAGAGTGGTATGTGGATGCCATTAGAATGTTTTATGCATTAGGGATGGGTACTAGAGCCTTGACCATGGTTGGGTCACGAGTCGAGGGAATTAGGACCTAAGTTAATATTCTTGATCTAATAGGCCATGATCAAGGCCTCAAACTACAACATAGTTCCTTTAAAGTGAATCTTTGTCATATAAGTAGGATATGGGTATAATAATGAGTTTTCTCATAGTAGGAATGGGTCTCAAGGACTTTACCATAACAAAGGGAGGACAATAAGGGGATTATTCCATAATTGGATTTGTAAGGATCAATATCCATGAACATCACCTTAAACATAATCCCTTTAGAGGAAATATTTGGCCTCCAAGTTGAATATGTGTACCATTATGAAATATTTTTAACTAGGGACATGTGCATTAAGTAATTAGCCATGGTAAAGTGAGGAAAATAAGTCCCTTGGGTCATTTATGAATCCTTTAGGGATTAAGGGACATAATCAATTCCCTAAACCACATAACATGTTGTCAATAGGGAATCATGAACCTTTGAGTGAGATATGGGTATTGTTATACTATTTTGTGTATAAAAGATGACTATGAAGGATTTAACCATGGTTGGGGGATAAATCCAAGGAATTAGGCCTTGAAAAAATATTACTGGGTTAATAGGCGCGCCATGATTAAAGCCATGAACTACAACATGAGACATTTAAAGGGGATGTTTTGCATACGGGTTGGATGAAGTTTCCATAAGGAATTTTTTGTGTCGTAGGGATTTATTTTGGGGCTTTGACCATGATTACATGATGAAAATAGGGTCCTTAATCCATAAATTATGATCAAGGACTTTAACTACAACATCGTCCCTTTAAAGGGGATATTTTTCATATGAATGAGAAAGGGTTTCCATTAGGATTTTTTGTGTAGCCGGGATGGGTCTTCGAGCCCTGACCATGATTAGGGAATGAAAATAAGGTCCTTAATCCATAAATGAGTGTAAATATTCTTATGGGACATGGAATATTTTTCAAACAACTAAAAAAAACTTTTAGAAATTAACTTTTTTGTGGAGGTGACCACCCTTCAAACGTGCATTTTTCAAAGACATTAAAAGGTTAAATAATTGAATAATAGCTAAACATCTATGACCACCCATATTGATCGATTATGTCATTGCTCTATGATTTCAATGTTCAACTTGTTACATCTGCATTCTCAGTCAAGGTATTTAGCATGTTTATGCATGGAAACAATTCCTCTTTGTATCCCACCTTGTGGAATCACAAGACCTTAACATTGAAATCCTTGGGTTCCTGTCCTTGGCTTATTTTTTTGCTCACAATGATTTGTGGAAGGTTCAAGATCATTGTACATATCATAGAGGAATGAATAAGTAGGCTTTGAGACAATGTTGAGTAGCAACACCATGTCCATGACACAATGAAAAGAATTGTAATGCTCTTTGTCATTAAGTGTATAACAAAATTACATTCACAGATATATACAAGCCATAGAAATAGCCTTGTGTATATTATCAGCTATATAATGTACATCTAACTATCTTATAAAATTATTACACGACATCATGAATTTCTTTTAGTCTTCTTTTTTGCTTTCCAGTTCTTAAGAAAATCATCCATGTCCATGTCTTCGTTTACTGGGTGCTCATCAATAGATGATTTTGTTTCATTCATTTCACGGCAAGTATGTATGGTCTCATACCCATGGCGTGGATGCTGCTGTGAGGGGCCATCACCTAAAAAAATAAAAAATATTAAATTCATATGGCCAATTTTTAAATATCATTGAAGTAGTTCATTAATATTAAAAAAAAACTCTGTAATGTAATTATTTACTTGGTCCTCTAGTCGGCACCGTTGGAATGGCTTATGGCCTGTTCACTTGATCTTCAGGTCGAGGATGATCATCTATGGCATTCTCTTCCATTGAAACGTCAAAATTTATAAGTACAAAATTATTAAGTATATGATTAATATATAGACATTTTACCGTCATGGGCCTCAGTCACATGAACATCTTGGGGCTGCACCTCACTGGGATGGGGCTGCTGGGGAGCACCATGATCTTATGGAGGCATTTCACTATCAATTCTATGTTTTTTAGTACTAATGGTTTCATTGATAGTGCTGCTCCCCTGATTAAAACAAAGTAAGACATTAAATTTGGACGATATCAAACATTTACGTATTTTATAAGTAACGAAAGGTTAATGTGGACTGATTTTTATTTACCTTATCCCGCAGATTGGATCTTGGGGTCTGCCCCATGCTTTTCCTATGACCAACCATGACTTTATAACCAAGTTGGAGGTCTTCCTCCATGGTTTCTGTTCCGAAGTCGTCACCCTGAATTGCATAAGGGTATGGTTTTTTAATGTTTTTCACTGCAATTACCTTAAAGTTGTAAGGTGATACAAATAATATTCTTAAGATGTTCGAGTACTTACAATTCATGACTGTAACCTCGAGTAGCCACCCTGGCCTTGCTTGTGTTGGCCATGTTTTGCAATCCTTTCTTTGGTTCCCTTCGAAGTGTCAGGCAACCTATCATCAAAATATTCAAGTATGTTATACATAACCACACTTTTATTTAGATCTAAAGAAAAATAAGGCTAGTATTGAATTCAAAAAATTGTTATTTACCTTGGTGTACCAGTTATTTGTTCTCCTAATTTTTTCAAAATCTTCTCTTTTGCATCATCAATGATCGCCTTCCACTCCCTCTCTGGAATTGAGGGAGGATGCTCATACCTAGGATTTCTTGCCAAGCTTCATCTATAAATATCCCAGGTATATTTTAAATATTCACCCACTGTAGATGTGATCGCTTTTGTATTGAACGTGTCTACACCAAAGAGGCCTTCAAGATAATCCATAAGTTCCTTTTTGAGGTTGGAATTCTGGAAATTCCACCTCATGTGTAAGGTTTCCCCAAAAATAGACAAGGCCTTGCTCTCTACGTGCCTATAAAAAATGTCATTTCCGACACACAAAAATATATGATCATTAATTTAAAATTAATAATCTAGATGATTTCTGTATGAGGACAACATTAAATGATTAAAATATGAATTAAAACTACCTGGGAGTCTTGATTGTTTTAATGGAAGTCCATTATCATCGACCAAAAATGTGCACGGAAGGGTCCCCATTCTTGTCACATGTCTAGCTCCAGGAAAAGCAACCATCTCAACCACATCACTATGATCCTCATCTCTGCCACAATCTCTAGACTCTGATCGAGGTGTGGATGCATGTCGGTGCGTGTCATGGCTCCTATCTAAATGAGGTGTGGAATATGGAGAAGTAAATAGTGCTGTAGCAGCTGTATGACCTTCCACATCAGGACTCTGTAGCGTCGCTGTAGCACCACTACTACCAACCCCGGGCTGAACAGGCTACAAATATTCCTTTATAAAAAAGAAATTGTTTTTTCATGAGATAATGTAAAAGTTAAAGAACAAAGTATCATAATTGAACATATGATTGCATTAAAAAATAAATAAATAAAATTATGGTTTTACCTTATATGTGTTAAGTTGTGACATAAGGAGCTTGATCCTTTCTTTGACATCTGAGGTTTGTTCTGGACGATCTAACAAGAAAACAAGTTCCTTGTTAGCTTTAATGATCTTTTTTTTTAATAAGAGCATCATATCAACGCAAGAATAAAACCCCTCCTCATTGGTGGAATCATGATCCACATGGCTCGCTGACTACATATAATTTCAACAAAAACAATGTTATTTCAATAAAATTATATAAGCAAATAATAAAAACAACGTAAAATGAAAGTGGAAATTGATAATCATTTACATGTTCTGTGGCTGGTCCTTTTCCATGATCATCCTACCACATTAAAATATAATTAGAATTCCCAAATATTTAAAAAATTGTTAATGATAAGAAAAAAACAATGTTAAAGATAATATTTACAACAATGTTAAAGATAATATTTACAACAATGTTAAAGATAATAAAAAAATATAATGCAATAAGTAGAGGTTTCTTAAAAAGGTGTTGCATAAGAACCTGCACACTATTTGTTAATGTTTCTATTCAATTCAAATGGTAATACACTAATAACTCTTCCCCGGGACCTATCTTTTTTATTGCCCACAAGACTACACGATTCTCTTCACGTCCCTCAAATATGCAATTCGGTTGTTTGTTTGTTGTCCCGGGTCGTGTACTGTTTATAAACCATGCGATATTGCCGGAAGATTTAGGCCTTCCATCAATATAGATAGTCACTCCCTTATTTTTATCCTTGTTTATTAGTTGTATATAATTTACGATGAGTGCATATCTCTGCATACTTCATATGTACTGAACCAGCCGCATCCAATCATTATAATTGTAACACGGTCTGACATAGTCCATCAATTCAGTTACTGTATTGTATTTTACAATTATTCCATCCATGGAAAATAACCCCAAGCCATGCAGGGAGGATGGTGCAATGCGATATGTCCTATTGTTGACAATGAAGTCAACATATATAGGAGGTAGTTCCTTAGGTACCCATTGATTCACTAGATGTTTATACCTGAGTGGAACATCTATGTCTCCTATGCTCTCATCATCATAAGAGCATGATCCTCCTTTGGCAAGAAAAAATTTCATGCGTCTACAAAATTTTATTCTGACTTTTTCACCTCTGGTCCTTATTTTCTTATCATATCTACTAGATGCAGTCGCATTTCTAGCCTCTATTTATCCTAAGCTTTCCTCACTCGACGAAGAAATATTTGACAGGTACCTATTTGGTTGTACCTTCAGTTGCATGTGCACGTATTGTTAGTTAGTAGTCCATCATCATATTCACAGATCTAAATAAAAATTTTATATCTTTAGTTTTGGATGCATAGTTAGACTAGGGTGCAATTACCAATATTAGTGGTCAACCACCTAATTTAATGTGATATCCCTCTTGATTTTGGACATATTAAGGACATATTAAAAATCTTAAAACACTAAGGACATGATAAATTTATTATATGGATCTAAGAAAAAAATAGTATTAAGGTTGTTGTTTGTTGGATTTGTGCAAAATGAACCTAAACAAAAAATTATCACTTGAACTTGAGAAATGCCATAAATTCTAGAAATGGTTTAGAAAAATATAAATACTAGACTAGGATAACCCAACTAGGCATGCTCTACTCAAGGAAGAGGAGCCACACGACACAAAATGCCTCTAATTTTTGCAAACCCCCATGTGTTGCATTGTCAACTCCCACAAGTCCATCCTAAACCCCAATACTATAGGGAAACAATAATAGTTTTGTAGGAATCAAAGAAACCTAGGGTTGAACATGGGACATAACAACATGAAACCCATATCACATACAAAAAGAAAACACACAAGGATAGATCCAAACCAAAAAACATGTTAACAAGAAAAACACATACTTTTCTATGTGCTAAAGACCAACTCAAAAAGAAAACACATATGGACAAATCCAATTTGAAGAACACTGTCACAAGGAAAACACATCCCTTTCTATGTGCCAAATACCAACAATTCCAACCAATCTACCAGTGTATGCAAGAGGTAGCAATGAAACTACCCACAATCCTATGGAAAAACAACCCTCCTCCATGAAATGTTTTACCACACATTGACAACCACTACAAAACACCATAATCGAGACCAAACCTAAGAGAGGAATGAAAAACATGGAACAACAACCAAATTCCAGAGTGCACCATGATCACCAAGACAACCACAACAAAAAACCATAATCGAGACCATAACCATGAAACCCATGGGAAACATAGAGCACCCACAAAAGTTTAGGCTATGCCACAATGAGCACAATTCATGGCCCACTAAATTCTACAGTACACCACCATCTCTAAGAAAACCATGACCAATCACCATATTAGAGACCAGATATAGGAAACTCCATAGTGCACCACAACAACCAAGATAACCACAAACATATATCATAGTTGATAATACATCTAAAAAACCCATGACAAGAACACACCACCCACCAAATTCTAGGCTACACCATGACAAGCATGGACCACCAAATCCCGAGAACAACAAAAACACATGCTAAACCATATTGAACAAGGAAAATGAACATAAATTCCCTCATATTCATCTCATTTCCACCTCATGCATACCTTCGTACATGAATTGGTAACCTACAAGTTTTTTGAAAAATGGAAAATAAACATATATTCCCTCATATTCATCTAATTTCCACCTCCTTCCACCTTCATATATGAATAGGTAGCCTCCATTAAAACTTATAGAGTTGAATAGGTAGCCTCTATTAAAACTTATAGAGTTGAAGGAAAATTATTGTTTTTATCTTTTGACATAATACCCTAGAAATCCCAAGAGACATTTCCCCAAATCCAATAAGAAAAACAATAAATCCACATATTAAATGTTCTCAAAACCTAGATTAATATGGAATTTTCAAATGTCCTAGGTAAACGTAAGAAATATTTTTCTATTTTGTAGATGTACGATTGAACCAATAGACCGAAAGTGTACATGGAGCTAAAAATCCCATGTAGCGACTAATTGGACCAATAAAGAGAAAGTTCATAACACACAAGATAAAAGTTCCATATAGGGACTAATTGGGCTAACAAAGGGAAAGTACAAAAAACACAAGCTTAAAGTCCCACGTAGGGGGGCCTATTGAAGGGGCATTTTCTTTTATTCACCCAAATTGGTTGTAATATCTCTAGTTTATAAGTAGCATGGAGAGCCATAGCCAACCTGGACACTACCCCTATTGTAAAATAATATAAATCTATGAATTTCTTTGTAAATGTGAGGACCTAATTGCTGAGAACCAGGCCTCTATCTTCTCATCTATTAGTAGAATCCATGTTCAGGAAGATAATCATAATGAGAGGCCTGTTTTTATCATGAAGTCTCTATTACAACATAAGAGGAAAATCAATGCTTTAAAGGAAGAGTGCATATGTTGCACTAAAAATCTCAAATTTGTCAAAGAGATTTCAATATGTTGCTTTCAATGCCAAGATGTATGTCGTTTAAATGCCTATGGAAAACAAAGAAAAATAATATGTTCATCAAATTCCTCTAGATTTGGACATGGTTGGGGAGGCTCAAGACTTTTAACCCTATCCAATGGAGAAAGAGGAAGCTCACAATATGCATGTTTTTCATTAATTCCAGGTCTTCGTGTACTACAAAGTCTATCTAGTATTAAGTGTCATCTATAGGCTTTGTACTAGTAAAAGTTCACAATCCTCTACAAAGGATAGAATTACATTTTTGGTAGACAAGCATCAATTTTTTTAACAAACTATGAATCATAGACTGTGGGACAAACCATTTTTTTGTATTCTTACATTGACCAATACAACTATAACAAATTTTGCTTCATTATTTAATGAGCACTCAAACTATTCTCACAAATCCTATTGAGGTTCCTCTTCATCATTGTCATTATTCTTGAGGTGAATAGTATTTTTTTTGGAACATTTTCTCCACCAATACCATTTTTTATTACACCCAAAGTAAAATCCCTTAGCTCATTTCTCTTCCATTTCCTTTATCATGATTATGGTGTTCTTATGCATTTTTGTGTTATTTAGAACATATCTATCATTACTTCAGGCCATGGATCCTATGAGAGAATTATGTTTATCTACATTATTAGATCCAATATAACAAGCTAACTTGATTGGTTTGACCATAATAGTTGGGACCTATATTCTGATTTAAATGTTGGGTTACATCATTTAATCCATGAAAGTAAAGGCCCTGTTAGCATCTAGATATGCACCTTTGTTTTTTAGGCACTAACTATTGCAAAAGTTGTAGATCCAAAGGTTGTTCTTCTATGACATTGCATGAGAATGATGGGGTCCATTAAACCTTGAATTTGTTAAGGTTTATGTTCATTAAAAGTTTAATCTCTCTATTGTTCCTTCTAAATTAATTGGATATTTGTTGGTCAGTAAAGGCATCATTCCATAATCTCTTTGTTGAGAGTGAAATGACAGTATGGGTATGCACTCTTAAAGTATTCATGCCCAAGTCAAACCCATCTAACATCTACGAGGATGATATTGAATATGGATGACCTAACCTATTGTCATCAATAAGCCTAGCAAGTGTATGAGCTAGCTAATTGTCTGAGGTTTGTGCCTATTGGCTGGATGTCAGTTGGTCATGTGCGAGCTAGCTACTTGTCTAAAGTATGTACCTATTGGTTGGCAGGAAGTTGACTGCATACGAGCTACAACTCTAAGGCCTTTTTATATTACTAAGGACTATTGGTATTCGTGAAGCCTAGAGTTCCAACTACAGACCTACCATTGAATTCCAAGTATTTTGGAGAATTGGACTCAAACAAGATTTCACTAGGCTCTAATAATACTTCAGATCCATAGGAATTGAGCAGATTTGTCATTTCAAATATCTCCAATGCAAGAAATTTCTAAGAAACATGGTACCTAGACTTAAGCCTAATGCATAATATTTTAGGTTTGGATGCCTTGGTGGGTATGGGGTTCCATGGCTTAAGTTTGTTAGGCACTTGACACTTGATAGAAGCATATTGCATCATATTTTTGCGTGCATGAGGAATAGGGAAACCAAGAGAATTTAAGGATACAATGAGTTGTTATGAGAGAGAGTCCAAGATCTCAAAATCCCAATATAATGACACATGGAATAATCATGTATGTACAAGGGGATTAAAGAAAATAAGAATGAGAGAACACCAAGTGACCACATTAATACAACCACATCCACTCTCACATTTCTCCATGGTAGGATGCATCAAGTCCACAAAGGTATGAGTCTATGATGGTTGGATATGATGTGGGCTAATGATTAAATGTCATGTGGTAGTGGGGCCCACCACTAAAATAATTATACATTGCATTATTATTTTACAAAATGTTTGATTCATATTGAGGTAAATAATAAATAGAGGGTTGAGTCTCCTCAAAGGTGAATAAAATATACAATTTCTTTTAAGCATAGATTGGAGGGCCCTAGAGCCTCCGGATGACTGTAATATTTCAGACAAAGATCTGCTATGAGGAAAATTTTCTCTGAGTTTTGCCTCTTTTTGGTTGGAAGAAAGATGAGAGGTATGGCTCTGGAAATATAGTTAGGACATGATGTATATTCTGATTTAAGTTTTGAAATATTGAATATAATGTTTTTTTCATGGAAAAAAATTGGTGTGGATATGCCTCAAAATTTTAAACTGGATAGAAAATATTATATTTTCCCCAGGCTTGCTGATAAGAAATATCTTCTTGAACTCATGGATCTATTGTACATATTGCTAATAGCTTGGCAAAGAAAAACATTGTTGGTTTCTTACATCTTGTCTGGTGATCTAATTATTAAAAAATAAGGATTTAGCGATGTTATATTTGTACGGAAATTAACAACCATGTCCATCAGAAAGCACCATAGAATGTATTGTATTTGGAGTTCCTTTATAGCACTGCAAGGGGAATATGGCGATGTCACATGTTTTGAGACAACAAATTCTTGCCAAAATTCCCATGTGCCACTATCTCAATGACTTCAAAGAAGTTAGTTGATAGAAGCATATGTTTAGTGGTTTTCCAAAGTATATTGTCATTCTTCACCAACTTGATGGGCAAGGTAATATACATGTTTGTAAACATTAATTTTGAAAATTTGCATGGATGGAAATAATGCTTTTCTAAAATTGAATAGAAAATAATACAGAAAGATAATCCACTATGGGAGACACTGTAGAAGATTATTTAGGTCTTTTTGAGATTTTATTTTCTGTCCTCAAAACATTTTTGGTAGCTTGCTTCAAGCTGTTGGGATCAAAAGATACGCAGACACCAACATGGGCATTCTTTTCTAAGATAGATGATGGATTCAAATAATGAAAAAGAAGTTAACGTCACCATGAAGGACCTAATAGAAATGCGTCAAAGAATATTGTACAAATAGTTGGTTCAAGGGACCCAACATGGCAACCTACAACAAAAATGTATGAAAGAAGAGATGACAAAAGATTAATTGCTTAGTATGATGGGTAGTTGTGGATGATGAGGAGTTGAACTTGATGAGAATAGAACTTGGGTGACAATGATTTGTTACAAAAAATTATGAACTTGTAATGCTAGGCAGTGATTGGGTTATTCGTGATATAGAATGAGACGATGGCCTTATGACTTTGGCATTACTTATGATCAAAATGGATCAGTAAGGCTTGGTGTAGTGATTCATTATGATGTAGCTAACTTCGGCATTGAAGTGAGGGTGATTGGGAGATTAGTATTTATAGTTCTAAGCAAGATAAATATTATCAGTCAAGGAGCACTCATTAAATGCTCGAAAAAAAGCTAATGACGTCTGGTAGATGAGAATAAGGACCTCCTAACATGATGGAGTAAAGATTCTTGGCAAGATCAAAAGAAATTATGGGGTTGGATAGAGCATCTCTGAAATTGTCAAAGATCTTGTCAAAATAAGGGATATGGGGCATGGTTGTGTTGATTGAGGGGTTCTCTTTTTTGTCTCCTTTTAGTAGTAGTAATAATAATAATAATCTATTTTTAAGGTCACAACCAAGCCAGACATCAAATTGGTGTATGAGGCCCCCTCCAACTAGCGATTTTACTGGTAAAGTCTATGGTGGTATACGTACCCTACCCCCCTCTGGATTTGAACATATGACCTCTTAGAAGAAAACTACAACTTCTGGTCTACCAAGGGGATTTACTAAGGCATAATCTGTTCTACTCGTGGGATCAAAGGCAAAATCTGGTCTACCAAGGGGAATACTACAGCTTTTGAGGATACAAATGACAATGGCAATGAAAGTGTTGGATCCCGATGATGTTTTGGAATCATGGAGGTGTAAGATTAACCATTTTTGCACCTAAAATAAGATTAAGGGACTATTGAAACATTGATATTTAACAGTTGACATAAAATAAATTCTCACTATCTCAAGGAGATAACTACCCTTTTCAAACTTTGAACTACTCTTTGAGAACAATTCTTATTTTTTCCAAACTAACATCCACAACCAAACTAACCAATAAAAGAAGAAAACTTGAACATGTTTTAAATCAGAAAATGGACTGTAATGCGTCACTACTGTTAACATTTTTCCTAGTATACAATATAGGACTCAATTTTTTTTTGATTTTGCAATTGTCTGGACATGACAACTGGATGAGTATGGCCAATCTTCTCCATATTATCCTAATTTTGTGAAAACAAGTTCACAATGTATACACATACTTCGAGACTTCCTTGAGGMTCTCCCATAAAAAGTGTCATTTTGTTCGAACAAACATCAAAAGCTACTGCCTTCAACAGATACAATTTACAAAAATATGGGAGATCTATGATATTTTTGGTTAAAGAGTTATTTTCAGTGAAACAAGAATCAYGCTTTAAATTGAAATTTTCCAAGTTTGAATTGGATCAGCCTCCAAACAAGCCGATCCAAAGTTCACCGATTCAAACTCACATTAACCAAGTTTGACTCAGTCAACACAAGTCAAACTCATGATTTTGGCATGGATCGCAAGTCAAGGGTAGATTGTGCCAGTTGGCCTATGGAAGCAATTTTCTGTAGGTTTTCTCTAATTTTTCTGCCCGTTTGAACTAGTTTCTTCTCTACCAGCCAACTACAAGTGGCAAATAGAGCTACATGAGGTTGAATTAATCCATTTAAATCCATCCACTGACCCTGCTGGACATCTATGGGTAGGGGATAAGAACGCGTAGGCAATCCAATTCTTAGGGATCTAAATATTGCATAAAAACAATTCTTAGGGCATATTCTTAGGGCGTATGGGAAAGGGAGAAGAAGGCATAGGAAATCATGTATTTATTAGGGCGTATGGGTAGGGAAGAAGAAGGCGATATGTCCATCTCCTTCCAACACAAAAATGGAACTAACCAAACTTGTAAAAACAAAAATACTAATCTTGAATTAGCAATGTAAATTCAAGTGTACAGAGGTACTCACCATCCTTGCCCTTGACTTGATCAAGTGTGTTGGACTTGGCTGTCACAATTCGTTGTGTAGGTGTAGGGCCTCCTTATCTCCACTGCATGGGGGTTCTCTCCTCCCTCTCGCTAGGTTCGATTGAATGGTGGTGGTCGGGTTCGATTGAATGGCTGGGTTCGATTGAATGGTGGTCGGGGTTCTCTCCTCTGCCTCCTCTCGTGCCTTATCTCCTCCGTTTCACTATGCTAGAATGGTGGGGTTTCAGCTAGCTGGGGTTTTCACTCTAGCATTGTTGTGTGTGAAATATGGGCACGAGCTCATTATACAATTCAATTTTTTTTTTTTTGAAATTTGTTATTATTATTGTTTTTTTTTTATGTTTTGTTATTTTTATTATTGTTTTTAATATAATTAATATATATAAATTATATATTATTTAATATAATATATATATAATTGATATAATAATAATAATAATAATAATAATCTAGGACAATTGTCAATACCCCCACAAGTGTTAATATATTATTTCACCGAGAACAAGTGTCAATACCCCACAATCACAAGATTTATATCATGACATTGGAGTAGAGTCTACATTAGGAACATCGAGAGTAGTGGCAAGGCCGATACACTCATAACCCTAGACAAATATCCCCATCAAACAAATAACAATGATTTTGGTGTAAGGTCTGATGCCTGTTGTTGGTTTTATCGACTCCCTTCTCAGGTTATCTGAGTTATTGATCCAGGGTTCATGTCATTTGGGGTTCCAACAAAGCCTCTAACTATCGAACTTCCTGGTAAACCAGAAGGCAGTGTAACGCTTGGAAGGTACTGCACAGTCTCACTTGAGATAGCTAAGGATGGTTGACTGTAAGACTTAGGTGTTTACAGCCTAGGACAGAGTAGGAGGTAAAGGGTTTCTTGATTAAGGCCCTGTTTTGCGAACTGTTATTGTGTTCCACTTTTTCCCAGGAATTACATGCATATAACTCAAAATATAAACAGATTCTAATAATGCGTTTGGTTATTAATCAATCGTAGTCATCTATTGCTTGAAATAAGTTAAATATATGCAAACATTCAACACATTACACAGATGTTACCGTGGTTCACCCCTCCTAGGCTACGTCCACAAAGATTTTTCTCTTGGCTCTTTTATTATAGTAGTTCTTGATCTCCCTGCGCCACATGCTTATAGTTCTCCACAAAAGTGGGTAAGATATATGTGAGGCGAGCTAGATCGCACCAGGCTCTGCAACCTGTGGTCTAATCCTCAGATCTACCTTTCCTCATATCTTTCTTGCTCAACAGATTACAAAACTTGGTTCATACAATTCAAACCCCTCACATATCGCCAACAACAATACTCAGAAAAATCACTCAATAAGAATCACAATCTTCATAAAAACTAACATAAAATCATCATCATCATCAACAACAACAACAACAACCACAACCCCCACCCTATATGATACTTTCGTATCTATATTTATACATTTCGGGCTCTTCAACCACTTACATAATATTACCAAAACCCTAACCCTTCTTACGCTAGGTTTTTCTCCCATGTGCGTACTGTTCTTCCTCCAGCTATCGATTCGCTCTGTGCATGCTTTCTTTCAATCACGTGTGCTAATCTTTTGCCAGTTGTCACTTCAGTTTCCTGCACGCTTTCTTTCCCATGATCGTCCTTCTTTCCACTTCGACCTAGTTCCAACAGGCCCCCAACACTAACATGTGACTCGTATCGAGTCACCTAATTGCACTGTGCTTCCTCGATCTCCTTAGTGATCGTGTGAAACTTCTCCTGCAATTCTGCTGCTTTTGTCAGTGCCTGCGTGGTTTTCTCCTTGATAATATCAATTGTTTGCGCTGGTACTTCTTCGCTTATCAGTCCTGCACATTCCAAATGAGTCCATGCTAACTGTGTTCTGGCTTCTTCCGCCTGCTCCAGTACTACTGCTATCCATTCCTGCAACGGTTCTATTTGAGCCTGACGCTCCAGTTTCCGTGTTTGCGTAGTGAGAAGTTCTGCCTGTAACTTCTTTAATTCTTGTGTCCCCTTGACCCGTTATGGGATTGGGATGGTTTTCTATTGCTGCTTGAATTCTTGGATCGTTTCATTGATCCTTTCCTCCTCCTTGTCCCATTGTTGGAACTGTGGGTCCTCTTCCAGATTTGTCCAGAGTTGCGTTGCTTTATCCAACAAGTCGACTGCTGTGCTGACTTGTTTTTCCAGCTCCTGTAGTTGCACTGTTGCTTCCTGCTTCCTCTTCTCCTTTACTACTGGTAGAGTGGTTGGTCTAATCTATCCACAGAGAGTCTCGATCTCCTTCTGATACTGATCAATTGCCTGTGCAATCTGATCAATATTTTCTGCCATTGGGAGTTCACTTCCTTGCGTAGTAGTTGGAACTTTCCCAAAAATGTCTTCCACTATGCGTTCCAACTCATTCATGCATTCCTTTTCCTCATGTTCTTCATATTTGTCCTGCGCGCAAACTGTTTCCAGTGTTTCCTGCTTCTTTGTTGCTTGCTATAGCTCGACCACATTTTGATGTGCTCGAGACTGCATCTCATGGTCGACGCTAAGCTGAAATTGGTATAAGGTCTTTGCTGGCATCCGTGTTAGGACCAATTAGATCTGATCCAAATCCTTTAGTGGTGTCTTTCCCACAATCTCATCCATTCGTAGCATGCTCGTCTTTATGTAAACCATGGAATGTGGTTTCGGAAGAACTGAGTCGCATTCTCCTACCTCCATTCTTTTTGTGGTCAATGCGCTCGATGGATTTATGCCTCTGATGCTACTTGTAATATGGGCTTCTCTGAATTTCTTCAGGAGTTGCCCCATTTCTGCCAGCTCCTTCTGCAGTTTATGCCTATGGTGCACTGCATGATCAAAGTCCTATGTGAGACAATCTTGGACCATTCTGGCAATAATCTCACCATTGTCCTCTGTGATTGTGTATTTTGGTGGTGATCATTGTTCCTTTGATTTCTTGTGCACACCTGTTTCCTGTATCACTGGTCTCTTAGTTCCCCCTGGTTCCTGTGTGATGGGGTTCATCACGGTTTCTTGTGCTCCCTCAGTCGGGTTCTACTGTTCATTGGTTCACTGAGTGGTTTTTGTTCTCCCCTTTGGGTCCCTGGCTGCTCTGAGTCGTCCTCTGTCTGAGTTGACTTGATTTGGCTCGTTCTTGGTTTCTTGGGTACTGGGACTTGTGGAGGCTGTGTTTCTTGCTACAGAGCCCCTCCTTCTGTTGTTTGTCCCGATACTGCTCTAGGTATGGTTGGGATCTTCCATTCATCTGGCCACTCGTGGATGATCATGTCGATGTCTCCCTCGGTGATGCAATAGCACATATGTAGACATTGTTTATGTGGGTCCTGTCTTGGCTGTATCCACATGGCTTGTTGTCTAGCCCCAAAATTGGCGATGCCCCCGAATCGCACGACAACCTATGGTGTTATCCTCCATGCTCGGTTGATTTCTTCCTGCATTTCCCATAGGTAAGCTTCAAATATAATTCTATTTTCTTTCTTAT
>JASDQU010012626.1:241297-252353 GCA_032191745.1 Picea mariana
CATTGTTTATGTGGGTCCTGTCTTGGCTGTATCCACATGGCTTGTTGTCTAGCCCCAAAATTGGCGATGCCCCCGAATCGCACGACAACCTATGGTGTTATCCTCCATGCTCGGTTGATTTCTTCCTGCATTTCCCATAGGTAAGCTTCAAATATAATTCTATTTTCTTTCTTATGCTTGGCTAATGGCGTGGATTTCAGGATGCGATATCTCGCTCCTTCTGGCTGTGGTGTGGTACAGAAGATGACGTGGTCTGGTTATTTCCATCCCATGAAAGCGATGAGAGTAAGCAACCATGAGTAGTGAAATTCCGTACCTGCTTCTTGCGCGTCTTTATAGTCGATTTGGAACAAGTTTGATAGATATGGCGCCCAGCTCATGAAGGTGCCTTCTGCCCACTGAGCTACAACTGTGATAACTCCTACCAATACTTCATCTTTACGACATTTTCTTAGCAGTTTGCATGCTAAGATATTTTCTCCCAGTTGTGTCGCGGCATCGTTAATTCGCTTGATTATAATGCCTCTCATTCCCCTGTCAGTGCCATATTTATTCTTCATTTCTTCTTCCAATTCTTTTTCCTTGGACTTGTCGTCCAGTATCAGCACGAGATTCATACCCCGGATGGGTAGTCCTGTAATTTGCATAATAAGTTCAATATTTATGTGGATGGGTTTGTCCAGCCATACATCCGCTCCATGCGTAACTGCTAACAGTTGTTTGACACATGTCGATACATATTGGCCTTTGCCAAAGTGTGGTATCTTCAACAATCCTAGGATTCTGGTTCTATCCAATACGGCTTCCCACTTGCATGGCTTAGTGATAGTTCCTCTGAGAGGGTTCAGGACTATTGTCTCCGAAAAGACTTGTGGTGCAAGATCTGGATATTTTCTTTCATCCACTATGTCATGGTCGGAAAACTTGAGATTCCCGACGTGACCCAATAGTTGCGAGTCCACCTGTATGCCTTCTGGTGTGCGAAGTAGCACAATCTCTGTAGCTATTTTATTTCGAGGTGAGCTCAGTATCTGAATCCTGTCTTATAGCTTTGTTGGTTGGTTCAAAGTTCCAAAAGCTTCCTGTTGCTCCTTTTCCATCCACTCTTCCTAAGCTTTTCCCATTTCTCCAATCGACTCATCTGAAAAAGAAAAGTCTGGGATGGGTATTTGTGGAACATCTGGTTGGAGCTCTACTTCCAGGTTCTTTGTGCTTCCATTTATTTCCATGGCTACTTCGGTGTTTTCCGGCTGTCCTTCCTGATGAGTTCCTATTGCTTGATTCTGAAGCTCCTGCACTGCTGCCGACGTATATTCTTTCATGGTTTCCACTTGGGGCTGTGGGATCTCTTCCTAGATCGGTATTGATTTGACTGGAATATCCTTCAGTGATGAGATTTCGTCAATATCAATGATCTCCGGTGGCTATTGCTCATTTTCTTCCCCTGTTCCTCATGACCTAGTTTGAACCCTAGTTGATATGACTGTCTTGCCTGGTTCTGTCAGCTTTGGTGGTGCCATACTGGTGTCTGTCGGATGTTTGTTTGGTTCAAATAGCTCAGATAAGCTCTGCGATCTCGGTCTGTGCATTCGGGCTACTATTTCTCTTTCTCTGTTCTTCTTTTGCGAATAGACTAACTGTTTCTATGATCGTGTGTTGTATGGGTGTGCCATGAATCTTGTTGAGGGTGCCTCCTACCTTGTGTGATTAATGCACTGTAAGTGTGGGTTTAATGCATCAACGACGATTTCATACCTACCCTTATGGATACTTTGCTGTCGCTAGTTGGCGCGTTTAGTGCGACATCCCATTCGTCCTTTCTTTGCTTTAATTCTGCCTCATTCTGTCATGTCAGTGTGATTTTTATAACTTTCCTTTTCCCGGTTGTTTCCATTTCTGATATGTCTGTTGTTTTTCCCCTCACTAGTTTCGTGTTTCGTATGCAGCTTGTCTGTCATACCGCGCGCTATTTTTAGGCTCTCTCTTTTTTTTTTTTTTAACTACGCGGTGTACTGTGTGGTGGGTAGTTGACTATCTTTGTATATCTTCATCTAGATCTCGTTGATCATTCCTCTGAGGTCTGCGCCTGCAATATCTTTCAACTATACAACTCCTCCATCTGTGACAACTTTTACCTCGTATGGTCCTAGCCAATGCATCCTCAACTTCCCTGGGTGATGCAACACTTTACTATCGTAGAGCAATACTAGATCTCCTTCCTTGAACATCTTTCTCTTGATGTGATGGTCGTTCCACGCTTTGTCTCTCTCTTTTTGTACTTGTTGATGGAATCCTGCCAAGATTTGGTCTTCCTCCATTGAGAGTAATTGATCCAGTCGTTCCTGGACTTCGCCTTGTTCTTTCATTTGTGTGATAGTTTCTACACGTAGACTAGGTATTAGAAATCCCAACGATACTACTACTTCTTGACCATAGACCAGTTTGAATGGTGTGTGACCTGTCAAACTTTTTCTTTTGGTTCTATACACCCATAGTACTATTGGTACCTTGAGATCCCAATCATCCCTGTTGACGTTACATATCTTCGTCAGGGCGTCCTCTAGAATTTTGTTGAATGCTTCTACCATTCCATTAGCCTGTAGGTGATACAGTGTTCTTTTTTGGTGATGAACTTTGAACTCTTCAAGCATCACTCGGATGGTGCTATTGATGAAGTGCGTTCCTTGGTTGCTCATCAGAAATCTTGGACACCCAAATCTAGTAATTACCTGTTTGAAAAGAAAGTGGGTAGCTATCTCTACGCTGCAATATTTTACTGGTGTGGCTTTCGCCCATCTCGTTAAGTATTCCATCATGGTGATAATGTATCTCACCCCTGTTCTCTTGGCAGGTGGGTTAATGGGTCCCACAAAGTTTATTTCCCATTTGTCAAATGCCTGAAGTGTCACTTGTGGTCGTAGTGGCATCTCATCCCTTCTGTTGGGTTTACGGACCTGTTGAAAGACATCACATTGCTGACAATATTCTTTCAAGTCTCGATGGATCGTTGGCCACCATAATCCTGTGCGTAGTACCTTCTGCGTGGTAGCTTTTCCTACATAATTCCCTCCTACTATTCCTTTGTGGGTTTCTGCTAAAATTCTTGGTTGTTCATGGTCTAGTACGTATCATCGTAAGATGCTATCTGCACCCATTTTGTATAGATTCCCTGCGATCAATTGATAGTCGGCTGCGTAGACTACCAGGTTCTTTTTCTGTGCAGTGGTATATCCCTGCAGTGCAGTACCTGTGCTCAAGTACTGGATGATATCTGCAAAGTAATTGTCAACAATCTGTACTGAGAAGAGATGTGCATCTGGAAAGTTGTCTTCCAAATTCATTGGTTCCTCTCCATTTGTGACCCTTGATAAGTGGTCAAGCCCTGCATTCAGTTTCCCTGGTTTGACTATTACATCGAATTCAAATTCTTGAAATAGCAGTAACCATCGACAGATTCTCCCCCCCAACACTGGCTTGTTAACTAGGTATTTTAGGGCTGAGTGGTATGTAAACATCTTAAAGTGTTTTCCCAATAGGTAATGTCTGTATTTTTGTAGTGCGTAAACCATAGCTAAGCCTTCTCTTTCCATTGTGTTATAATTTTGTTCTGAGTCTGATAATTTCCTGCTTGCGAACGCTATTGGGTGATCCAAGTCTCCTGCTCCTGGTTGCACTAAAATAGCTCCAAGTGCTATTGCTGATGCATCTACATCTACATGGAATGTATTTTCCCAGTTTGGAAATACCAATATTGGTGCGGTGACCATATTTTCCTTCAGGGTATCTAGACTATGTTGGCACTCATTGTTCCATTGATACTTGGTATCCTTCCTTAACAGTTCTTCCATAGGCGCTATAATCTGTGCATAGCCTTTGATGAATTTCCTGTAGTATCCCATATGTCCTAACGTTGCTCTTAGTCGGTGGACTGTTTTTGGTGCTGGTAGGTTAATAATGACTTCGATTTTGGCCGGATTCATTAAGAAAACCTGTTTTCATACTATGTGTCCTAGTAGTATCCCAAATGGTGTTCCAAATATAAATTTCTTGATATTCAATGATATATGGCACTTTCTGCATCGTTCTAACATCAGGCGTAACAATTCCACATGGTTTTTTAACAGGCTATAAATCGTCCAATAATCCAGGTAGACTTCGAGAAATTGGTGGATAAATTCCTTAAATGCTGCGATGACCACTCTGGAGAATATCGCAGGTGCATTCTTCAATCCGAACGGTATGACTGTGTACTGATAAGATCCCCATTATGTCGCAAATGTGGTATTGTGTCTATCCTCTTGTGCTATTGTAGTCTGATGATATCCCGAGAATCCATCAGTGAATGAATATGTTTTGTGTCCTCCTATGTTCTCGAGTACTTCGTCCATAATGGTGTGGGGAATGGATCGTGTAAGTTGGCATCATTCAACTTCCTTAGGTCGACACATATCCTGATCCCTCTTCCCTATTTCTTGTCCTGTACTACCATCGGGCTTATCCATTCTGATTCTTCGACTGGTTCGATGATGCCGACCTCAAGCATCCTGTCGATCTCATCTTTGAATTTCTGTTTGTAGATGGGGTTCAGTCTGTATGTTCATTGTTTAATGGGTCTCACATCATGTCTTAGTGGTATCTTCATTTCTCCTAATTCTCCGGCTATTCCTTTCATCTCTGTAAAGGTTGTGGGAAAAAGGTTGCTGTATTCGCACAACAATTCTGTGATGCTTTCTAGTGTCTGTTCATTCCAATAATCTCCAATGTTGGCCATTTTGGGATGCTCGATGGTCCCTATGTTAACCTTCTTGATCTTGATTGGCACAGAGATGACCTCTGATTCTAAGGTTGGTCCTCCCACCTCTCTCTCACCTTCAACTTCTCTGATATGAATATTGTGTGGATCATCTTCATCTGGTTCTTCTTCCTATACCTGGTAGCATGACAACCGTTCCTTGACTGTCTTCTTATTTCGTTGCTGTACCTCTATGATAACTTCCACTTTCGATTCTGTAATGAATATGACATCTCTGATCCATTTCAGGGCTGTGTCTATGTTGGGGTTCTCATGCTCGAATGAGAAAGTGACTGTAAGGTTATTTTGGAGTGTCGCCCATGTCTTGGTTCCTTTTCGCATTTCCTGGTCTATATACCAATTTGCTGGTATGCCTTCTAAAGTATGACTAAAGTGGTGAGACCATTCTTCTGGTGGCGTCATTTTCCATAGTGTTTTATACGCCTCCAAGTGTTCTGCTGGCTTTCCTAGTCCATCATGTTTTTGTCGGTTGTTCCATATCTGTTCTGTGTCGAACCTTGTGCACAGTAATCGTTTGCATTGGTACCAATATGTGATAGTCTCTTTGTGCGCACCCCACCATCTTGTTGGTGTAGCCTTTAGTGCTAAATCTAGTGCTAATAGTGTCTAGTTCTCTAAGAATTCGTCTTTGTATTGTGTCAAGAAATTTTCCAAATCATTTAGTCCGTGAAAACTGGGTGGTTCTCTGATTTCTGTGCCAAGCCATCTTACTGCGTAGTCTATTCTTGCACACCTTCTTGTGGATACTTCGTGTAGTCTTTGCTGCCAGTTTTCTAACCCAATGTCTGAGTCTGTTGTGCATGAAGTAATGCTCCGCCAACTGAGTATCCCATCTGCAGTTGGGTTTATATAGTCCAGATCTCACGTAGTTGTTCTGTACAACAGGCTGATTTTGTCTAGATCCAGGCAAGAGGGTTCTACAAACCTCTCGCCTTCTGATGGGTCGAGTGGGGTTATAACCCTGTAGTCTCCTGACTCAAATGTCATTTTTCTGGTTTTCAAATTAATTATGGCTTGGTTGTCGAACACCCAATCCATACCAAGTAGCACTGGGTAAGGTGTTGTACTGTATACTATTTCGATGACTTCAAAGTCTGCCTTAGTGCGAACCCCATCTAGATCTACGGTTACTCCTTTTAGTCTACCTATTGTTAGGACTCTATGTTGATTTCCTAGTTTTAATTGAACAGTTGAGTATCCTAGTGTAGGTTCTCCCATGCATTTCCATGTGGTTTTTGGTAGTACATTCACTTCGGATCCTAGATCCAGTATAATATCTCCCATGTTGAAATCTCCAATATTAGCATTGATTCTAAATTCTCTACTTGTTCTTCTTCTTGTGTGTAGGTGGTTGACAGTTTTTAGTTCTGGCTTCTGTTCCATCTCACTGCTACATTTCTCTAGGATGTTTTGCAATACTTTTATAGATGAAGGATCACTTAACATTTTGATGCATGATTGCAAAAAGTCTTTGGTGGTACTTACTTGTTCCTTAGGTTGTATTCTGTTGGTATGGTCCAGTGACGGCGGCATGTCATATTCCAGAGCTTCCTTGTTCTGTTGCACAGTCGGCGCTATGTCCTCATTCTGGAATTCTTGTCAGGCTTCTATAAAGATCTCCTTTTCCTTTTGCATGTTGAACTGCTTCTTAGGGTTGAGGTTCTTCTTTACCCATTAGTTTTGCGTCGGGTCCTGTCGAACTACGTCATTTTCTATTTTCGTTCCTCCTTGAGTGACTATGTTGATGTTCCATCCATCATCCCTTGCTTCGGCTGAAATCCACTGAACATTCTAGTTATTTTGGTTCCTTTTTTCCTGGATCTTTATGAGTAGTGTTGGACATTCCTCTGTATCGTGATCCAAAGCGTGACAATACATACAGGTCACTGGTGGTAGTGGGCATTCCCATGCATAATGTCATGGTTGATGGCAATTGTGACATGTGACTGTTCCTCTTCCATGTCCAAAACCTCCTATGGCTCGTCCTTCTCCTCTATAGTATGCGTGATCACCTCGTGGCGCGTTATATTTTGGTCCCTGATTATACTGCGTGGTATTGTACTGGGGCTGTGTTACATTGTACTATGACTGCGCGTTATTATAAGGTTGCTGCACAATATTATACTGCTACTGCGCAGTGTTGTATGGTGTTGGGGCTTGAGTGAACGATGGTGTTGCCTGCCCAGTCATCATTTCTTCTTGTACCCTGTATGCATCTGAGGTTCTTTCCCACATCAACTCCATAGTTCGACAGTCTTTTTCGTTGTGGTCAACTGACTTGCAAAATGTTCAATATGAGTTCGTTGGGATTTTTTGGTATTTCTGCATCATCATACAATGGTAAGGGTCGTGACCTGGTTTCTTGTCGATTTCACACCATAATCCCCCCTGTGGCAGTGGGTTTGGCATGCCTATTTCCATATACTCCGCGAACGTCGGACATTCATTTTTGTGGTGTCCTTTTGTCCTACATGTGGTACACCAAATGACTTATCGTTGGTCCTTGTTATTATTCTGGTTCAGCTAAAATGTTAAGTTCTTCAGATCCTCTTTCAGTTCTTCGATATCCGGGTTCGTCTGTTTGTACTGATTCTCTTTCAATTGCAAGGCTGCCTGCAGAGCCTCTGCTTGTGTCTGAAACTTCTGTTGTCGTAGTGGATATTTTAAGTGTGGGAGTAGTGAGTTGACAAACATGTGCCAATGTTGCATCTTAGTCATAAGGTATTTTAACTTCCCTTTTAATCGCTTGAATATTTGATCAATCTCCCATACCGATTCTCCTGGTTTCTATCTTATCTCAATCTTCTCGTTCATATACTGATCCTTTGAGCTTGGCTTCTGGAACTTATTAATTAGTAGGTTCTTAATGTCGTCCAATGTCCTTGTCATCTTAGGAGCACTGTTTGTGTATAGACTCATGTACCATTCTAGTGTGCGGTCTCTTAGTGTGATCACTAGCTACACGAGTTTGGTGTTGTCATCAGTGATATGCTTTGATTCCCATTTCTTAGCGTAAATGAATAGATGCTTCTCAGGGTCTTCTACTGCTTCTCCTCGAAACTATGGTAATCTGATAGTAGGGTCATGTCCTGCCATTCTGATTACTGAGCTACTGCCTCCTTTGCACTGTGTGGATAATTGACTAATATTACCTGAACTGGCTCCTCCAATTGTCTCTCCTTGTGTAGATGTGCTTCTTGTTGTCGGACTTCCTCTGAACTTTGGTTGCCTAAATGGTGGTGTTCTCTGTGGTGTATTGGTCACACATGGGTTTATGGGTTCCACACTGACATCGATATGAACGGGGTGGCTGTATTCTCCTCCCATTCTTGGGTCTCTTGTTTTCCTTTCATAGGTGGTGCGCAGGATTTCCTCAATATTCTCCACAGCCCGAAGATCCCCTACCTCTTCCTCATCGCTTGCCAAGCCCTCCCTTTTGGCTATGGATCTCATCTTGGTGTTTATGTTATATTGGTAGGGTTCTCCACTACACATCATTTCTGATGATGCCAAGATCCACTTGAGCTGGTCGTCATCCATCAAGATCAGGTCCAAGGGTTCCTCTTCCTTCTTCTCTTTATCCTGCCCTCCTTCCATTCCTCCTCTTTCTGTCAGTGCTTCCCCCCTTCCCCCGTGCACGCAGGGAAGTCTAACTGTCTGTTTCCATTGTCATTAAATCTTTAATATATAGAAGTATCTTGATATAAGTATACAGGGATCTAATGTACCTTCCTATGGGTCCTTGTAGGAATTATTGCTTGGTTGCACTATATGACTTTGCTGTGTCTACCGCAAACTCTGTTATGAATCCTGCCACAATATTGTCAAGCCAAAATTCTACTGCGTGAGTGAAGTTGTTTTTCACCTGTTGCAGCTGCTGAATCTGTGCTAGAGTCCAATCTAGCTGTCGAATCTGGTTTGTCGAGTGATTATTAGTTAACCTTAAGATCTACTCCTGTAGTAGATGCAGAAAATCATAGAAAACGATTTCATGTAAATCTGTAAACACGTATTTATCCAGGTATCCACGTGGTGTTATTCTAGGGTTTCTATTTTCTTTGTGTGCAAATTCTAGCTCTTTAGTTTGTAACCAACCCTCGATTTCTTCTCTCGTGGGGTTCCAAGGTATCCACATTCCCTTCTACTGGCTCATTGATTCTTTGATGGTTCTTGTCTAGTCTATCTCATCTACTTAGTCCTATATTGTTCCTCTTAATATGACAACAAAACCATTTGTTGGTTTTATCGACTCCCTTCTCAGGTTATCTAAGTTATTGACCCAGGGTTCATGTCATTTGAGGTTCCAACAAAGCCTCTAACTATCAACCCTCCTGGCAAACCAGAAGGTAGCGCAACACCTGGAAGGTACTGCGTAGTCTCACTCGAGATAGTTAAGGATGGTTGACTGTAAGACTCAGGTGTTTACAGCCTAGGATAGAGTAGGAGGTAAAGGGTTTCTTGATTAAGGCTCTGTTCTGCGAACTGTTACCGTAATCTACTTGTTCCCAGGAATCGCATGCATATAACTCAAAATATAAATAGATTCTAATAATGCGTTTGGTTATTAATCAATCGTAGTCATCTATTGCTTGAAAGAAGTTAAAGATATGAAAACATTCAACACATTACACAGATGTTACCATGGTTCACCCCTCTTGGGCTACATCCACAAAGATTTGTCTCTTGGCTCTTTTATTATCGTAGTTCTTGATCTCCCTGCACCACGTGCTTACAGTTCTCCGCAAAAGTGGGTAAGATCCATGTGAGGCGAGATAGACTGCACTAGGCTCTGTAGCCTGTGGTATAATCCTCAGATCTACCTTCACTCATATCTTTCTTGATCAACAACTTACAAAACTTGGTTCATACAATTCAAACCCCTCATGTATCGCCAACAACGATACTTAGAAAAATCACTCAATAACAATCACATTCTTCATAAAAAATAACATAAAATCAACAACAACAACAACAACAACAACAACAACAACCACAACCCCCACCCTATATGATACTTTCGTATCTATATTTATACATTTCAGGCTCTTTAGCCACTTACATAATATTACCAAAACCCTAACCCTTCTTACACTAGGTTTTTCTCCCATGCACATGCTATGCTTCCTCCAGCTGTCGCTTCCCTCTGTGCAAGCTTTCTTGCATTTGTGCATGCTGATCTTTTGCCAATTGTCACTTCATTTTCCTGCACACTTTCTTTCCCATGATCGTCCTTCTTTCCACTTCGACCTAGTGCCAACACCTGTGGTACTAGGGAAAAAGCCAATTGTTGGACAATTATCGATGGTGTTGGGGTGATGTTGCATTGTTTAGAATTCCTTAATGGATAGTGTGACAATAACATGTCCTCGTTGTTGCAAATCCTTGTGATTATGGAGAAAGTGAAACTACACTCAAAATTAATTTACACTCGTGAAACCCAACTACATGCCAAGTTAATTCACAGCCCCGATGTCTCAGTGGGAAATTACATCCCATGATGGGTTATAGTTGGACATTGTACTTGAAATGAATTTTGAAATCACATTCCTTGGGAACTTGTGTCATTCATGAGAGAAACCTTCCTCCTCTATGTTGATCCTAATTTGTCTTATCCCTTCCAATGTTGTGCCGCCATTGATGGGTTCTCTCTTGAACTAATTTTTATTGTGTTGTTGGATTTCCTGAACTTGGCTTTGGTCGTCAAACCTATGGGTGGAAACTCATTTCCACTCATTTGGGTCTCCTAAAGAGAAATTACCATGGGGCACTTGGTCATTTGATGGATGAAACACAACAAAATTCACTTAGTTAGCCACCCTAGTCCTTCTAACTATTCTATACCCATGCACTAAGGCCATCAACATACTGATCAAGACACAAGTTACAATTATAATCTATACACCTAATTTATGCACATACCCACACACCCAACCCATGAACCTAATGCATGAAAATAGAGCACACAACTAACCACTATTAATGTTAGTGTTGGATTAAGGGTTGATGTAGCTATCACATCAACCCAAGAAACTGCACCCTAATGTGCTAATTACTCCTAATTCCAAATATGGCTACCAAGGCACTAACCCAAAACCACTATTCTAAGCCACCCAAATATCCTAATGTACTTAACCCATATAAAAATTGACCAATGTAGCTAATTGATGCACTTAACTCACACAATTGACCAATGTAGCTAATTGATGCACTTAACCCACACACTTAATTTTGTGCCCCATCAAT
>JASDQU010012626.1:256806-293487 GCA_032191745.1 Picea mariana
ACTGATCTTGCTTTCTTATCCATGTCATTTTCTGAGATTCTTGTTTGTGACTCTGTTGAGGTTCTTTAGGAGGGACTGTCATTCTGCAATTTTTGGCCATGTGTCCAAAATTGTTACATTTGTAACATTCCACTTCAGTGCTCAAGGATTCAAACCTGTTGTAACTTCTTCTCTGCGTTTCACTAGGTCTTCTTGAATAACCCCTTTGTGTATGGCTCTCAAAGTAGTTATTGTTTCTGTTGTTAGCTCTGCAATTTACAACTTTATGTACAAAATTATTACAAGCATAACATAAACCAAAAAATATAGTTTGATACTTGGTAGTTGAAGATCTTATGAAAGGAGGTGCTCTTATGAATCCTTCTTCTTCTTGAGGCCTGTCTATCTATTGTTGATTCTTAAATATGAATCTTCTCGGTGGAGGAGTGTCCCTGTAATCTTACTTGTATATGTTTTTATCCCCTTTGATTGTTTCTTCATAACTTTTTGGATTTGTTTCTTGCTCTGTTGTTTTGGATCTTGATCCCTTTTCTGTTTGATTGTATCCAAGTCCGGACTTATCAAGATAAAATTTTTGACTGCTAATAATGTCATCCATAACTTTTGAGCTATTCTGCATATTTTTCTTTTGAATATCCTTTCTTAGTGTGACAATGTCTGCTTCTAGGTTTCCAATGATCCCGTCCTTTCCTTCTAGCTATTCTTTGAGTGCTTCTTCAATTCTTTTATCTTCTTCTATTTGAACCTTCAATTTTGTAATCATTTGTTCTAGTTCTTGAGTGTCTTTTTTCTTATCTAGTTCTGCTTGTAGTTTCTTATTTTTCTTCTTTTCTCTTCTGATAACTTCTATGGAACTCATTAATTCTTCTCAGAAATCAACTTCTGCCTCTTCAATTTCTTCTTCATATGCTTCTTCATATTCTTCTTCGGAGTCTTCTTTATCAAATTCTTCTACTGCCATGAATATAACTCTCCTTGTTTCACTGTCAATGACTTCATCTTCATTTGATGATGAGATGTCTTCTTTGGTGCAAAAGTTTTTCTTGAAAAATTTCTTTGTAGTTCTTTTACCTTTATATGTTTGTCTGCCTTTTAAGTAACCTTCATCATTTCTCTTTTTCTTATGAGGACATTTGTTAGAAAAATGACCAATACCATCACAATTAAAACAAATTAAAGGAAGCTTACCTCTGTACCTACCGTTGGTTCCCTTTTTCAGTCTTTTGACGAAGTTGGCCACTTCTTTATCATCTTCCGAGACGTCGCTGTTGTTGCTATATTCTTCTTGTTCCTTTTTATTTTTCTTTGATCTTTTGGATGCTTTGAAGGCTGCTTCTTTTACATCTGGATTTTCCTGTTCAGTTCTCATCTCATATGCTGTGAAGATTCCATGCAGTTCGTCCATGCTTATTGATTTTAGATCCGATCTTTCTTCTAGTGTTGATATTTTAGGGTTGAATCTCATAGGAAAAGATCTTAGTACCTTTTGAACAATTACAGCTTCTTCGATTTATTCTCCCAATCCTATGATTGCATTCACTGTTTCATCGACTCGTAAGAAGTAGGCTGCAATATCTTCATCTTCCTTCATTTTTAGTTGTTCTAACTAACCTATGTAAGTTTGAAGCTTTGCTGTTTTGACTTTTGAATCTCCTTCATAAATATTTCGAATCTTGTACCAAATCTCTTTAGAAGATTTACAATGTGCAACTTTGGTGAATACCGTATCAATGAGACCATTCAAAAGTGCATTTATGGCTTTGGAATTATCCTCACCGAGTTTCACTGCTTTGTCACTTGTTGGTGGAACTGCTGGTGCTGTGTATCCATCTACAATTGATTGCCAAACTTGAAATCCCTGTGCCTGTATATATGCCTTCATCCTTATGCTCCAAAAAGAATACTTCTCTCCATCAAACTGTGGTATTCCATTTTTTATGAGTTGGTACTCTCCATGATCTACCTTTTAGTGGTTAAATTGATTTCTGAAGGAATCTGCTCTGATACCAATTGTTGGATTACTGAGAGGGGGGTGAATCAGTAATAACGTAATTATAATCCTTTTTCTTCAAATGTTATATCAATGTAGAATTATTATCCAATAATGAGCAGTAATAAATAAACAATCACACACATACACAGTACACCAGTGTTTTACGTGGAAACCCTAATCGAGAGAAAACCATAGAATGCTTTTTCTTATATGTCTTGAATAATTACATTCATTGGAAGCACCAACTTCCTTTGTTTTCCAGCTACAATTGGAAGGAGGCTCCAACCCCCTAGTTTCTTAGGCTACAACCTGAGGGAATCTCCAACTCCCCAAATCTCTAGCTACAACCAGAAGGAGGCTACAACCCCCAATGTTATCCGGCTACAACCAGAAGGTGGCTACAACCACCTGTCCTTGCCCCGTCCTGCCACCCTGAAGTAGAAGTAGATGATCAAACCACTGTCACACTATCACTGTGAGATATACTGCTATAAACCTGTACCAATAAATCTGAACCATGAATCAACCATGCATCAACTTGTACCTCAACCTGTAATCAACCTATACCATAAATAAGTGCATCAACCATGCATCAACCTATAATCAACCTGTACCATAAACAAGTGCATCNGTAATCAACCTGTACCATAAACAAGTGCATCCAACCATGTACCAAGTATGTACCAATCATGTGTCAACTACTCATCAACTATGATTCATCAATATGTACCAACATCATCAACTATACACCTCATGTATGTGTCAACTCATCAACTACTTGTCTCAACCATGTACTCAACATGTACCTCAACCAAAAGTCCTCATCAATTTCATCATCCAAATATGATTTGTACCTCTATAATAGACCTGGTGTATATGATCACATTCCTGCAAACTTTTCTTAACTTTAAAAACAAGAGACTAGCATTTTCATCAAACTTTTCTTTAGTCTCACATGCCTAGTTTTGGATTAGTCAACAACCCTAACTTGAAGTAATCATAACTTTGAACCTGTAATGTATAAATATATGAAACTAATACACAATGTTCTTCAGTGTGTTTATGCAATTCCTCCAAGTGGCACTACTTGAAACCTCTCAGAAAAGGAGTTATAGCAAAAATGACATACCTTGCTGAATTCTGGCTTATTCTAGAGAGCGACCTTGTAGGGCGTGCCCCGCACAACATATTTGATGAAATGATATAAAAATATTACATAGAATACTATATACTTTACCCTAACCAAAACAATTTGTCTCACTAAATTTGGATCTGTTATGAAGAAGTTATGACATTTTTACCCGAAACACATGATTTTGACTAGTTTCAAGACTGACCACAAACCCTATTTTCCACAGAGTGTAACTCCCAAAATACAACGACCCACAAGCTTAATGTTTAACCACAAATACTTGGATATGTTTTCTCACTTTCGTAGCAATTTCAAGATCCGAATCATTATAGAAAAAAAAGTTATAGCTAAAATGGTGAGATGACTTGAAAATAACATACCTTAGAAAGCACCATCAAAAGAATTTATCCTTCCTTGCATTTCGGCCTTCTTTTCTTCACTTTCCTCAGAATTTCGGCTTAGATATCATTTGTATACCTCATACACATGTAGATATTCAATATTCTTAAGTGTGATTCAAATGAGAGAGCCTTTCCTCTTATTTATACTCTCCAAGTACCTTCCTTAAAAACATCTTCTAGGTCACTTGGCCCCACTTTCCTTATTTTAGGGTTGGGTCCACTTCTAATTTCTCCATTAAAATTATTATTGAAATAATTTATTTTATATTCACTTTGAATTATAATACACTCATCACTTCACTTTATTATTTACCTTTTAAAATCTCTTAAACCACTTTGATTACTTTGACCTTTTGGGGCTTCTAGATGACATATGAGGGTCCTCCAACTTCGTAAGGCCATAACTCTCAAACCGTGAGGAGTTATGTGACATTCTACATAGCACCAGAAATGTCATGACATGTACTATCCATATNTCATAACTCATACCATTACCCATCAAACAAACTTGGGTCCATTACCCAAACCTGGGGTCTCCAACTTCTCATGGCCATAACTCTCTAACCGTGAGGAATTATGTGACGTTCCACATACCACCAGAAATGACATGACAAACACTATCCATCTAGGATATTTTCCCTGACAAATTCAATTTCCTTCATCTCATTATTCCATAATTAAGCATGGGTTCTCTTACTACACAAAGCGTCTTCTCGTGAGGGATTTCACCATAAGGGGACCACTTTGGAGTTCATCCATATTTACTTCTTATCAACCATGAAAAAACAATAATGAGTCATATTTAAATCAAACACTATTGGGTCAATTACCCAAACCTTTGTGCTACGGGTCTTTCTTCAAGGGTTGACATCAATGACAACCAACCTTAATCAACATACTGAGGGCTTGAGCCACCATATCTACAAAGGAAACATACCAAGAATATTTGTCTTATGAACATTAAGATACAATAATATCCATTTTGAGGTTTGGAATAGAGATTTTTCTTATAGACTACACTACATTGCACCATAATATAATCCCTACACTCCTTGAAAACCATGTAACGCCATTCTTGCCATACCTAACCCTTAATTCTCGTATAACTAGAGGATTTCTTAGAGGAAATAAATCATTTGATAGTGGATCATTGTAGCATTGGAAGATGGATAATCTAAGTTTTTTGTTGCTATAATATAGAATCAAAACTAATAACTAAACCCAAAAGGAAGAATCCACTCAAGTGAATGATGAGAAGGAAAATTACCCATCACATGGCTTGACCAATGTTACCACTGGTAAATGTAAAATTCAATGAAGGTATCCCATGACCATACTAACTAAGTTGTTCTTAAATATAGGGAATGTATACCCACTCAAAAAATTAATGTAGAAATAAAGAATGAACCTCAACACATCATATAAATGGGAATTGCGTGGAGGATAGAATTGCTAGCCAAGCAATTAACCTATTTATGAATAGAAAGAATTATTTGCATGGTCCTATAAATATGGAAGCTAACCCGTTGTTCAATAGGGGAGTGGGGGAAGTTATCCACCCCAAAATATGGAAGCTAAGTCCAAGGCCTCTAGGGGACAAAGGTTGAATTCTAATTTGGTGGGAATATTCCATTAGAAATACCGTTTCCTTTATTAGATGTTATGGTAGATAGTTGACGACATATAGAAAAAAAAATTACAAGGAAATATTGGAAGAGCTCGAGGAAATTTCAAGAATTCTTCAACTTATCCCCTCAGTGAATAACAACTGACCAAACAATGAAAAATACTAAAGGTTGACGAGACATATAAAATTTCAACGTTGGCCCCATTTGCAGGTTCCTGTTGTCAGTGTTGTTGGAAGATTGGTTGTTGTCATTGATGTCAACCCTAGTCATGGGTTTTGGACTGCAAGATTGATGAAGGTATTTGGACATGAAGGAAAATGCACATGTAGATACAAGACCCATGGATGGATAGTATACATCATGTCATTTCGGGTGGTATGTGGCACGTCACGTGGATCCTCATGGTTGAGGAGAAATGAATTTTTGAAGATGACAAAGTGAATTGAAGAAGGAAGTACATGTAGGCCCTGAAGATAATTAAAGAAAAGAATTACAAAATAAGAAATTGTCAGGTTGGCCCTAATGTTAAAAGGAAGTGACATAAATGGTATAAATAAATATCATTATACATTCATTTGATACACAAGTTGAATTTCAGAGGAAATCAGAAGTAAAGAAGGCCAGATTTCAAGGGAGGATGAAGTGTTTTGGTGATGTGTTCTAAGGTATGTTATTTTCAGGCCATCTTACCATTTTTTCTATAATTGTTTTTCTAGAAATATTCAGATGGTGAAATTTATATGGTATTGAGAAAACATATCAAGGTACCTGTGGTAAAAATTTCATCTCTTTATTCGCTATAATTATGGAGATACACTCTGTGGAAGATAGGGTTTGTGACCAGTCCTTAAGCTAGTCAATAAACAGGTGTTCCGGGTAAAAAAATCATAAATTATTCATAGAGAATCCAAATGAAGTGGGAAAAAATTCATTAGAAATAGTACAGACTTTAGTTTCTTGTGTGTGAGTTTCAGAATCAGCTGTTAAATATTGAGCGCAGGGCATTCTATGCAAGTTCACTCTCCTGAATAGATCATAATTGAATAAAGTCTACCATTCTTTCTATAAATTCTTTTTGGGGAGGATTCAAGGAGTTAAACTTAGAGGAGTTTCAGAGAATACATTCAGTAATATTATCTATAGGATCAGAGTACTCCAAGAATCGAAGAACTGTAGAAATTGAAGAAGTCTCAGGAAGAATTATCAGGTTCTATGTGATGATTGGTTGATGGTGATGATTTAATGTAAAGTTTTATTATCTCTCATTTATTATTGGGTGGAAGGAAGGGGAAAGGATTGAGAGTTCAACTCTCTCTTGATATTGGAGGATTTTATATTCCTCTTGGAGGTTTATCCCTCCCTTTACATTTGGAAGCTGTAGCTACCTTTGGAAGTCATTACTTCCCTTGAACAATAACTATTGATTATTTCTCATATATTGTGCATGGTGTATTGTGGTGTATTGGTGTATCTCTTATACTATTGTTCATTGCTCATTGGATATAATTGAATGGTTTAAGTATAAGTTGAAAAAGGTTTTAAATTGTACTTGATACTAATTCACCCCCCTCTTAGTATCAACAATTGGTATTAGAGCAGGTTGCCTTCAGAACAGTTTAACCACTAGAAGGAAAATCCTGAGCAGAGATGGATGACCATGAACACATTTCAAATGGGATTCAAAAATTTAATGGAAGAAATTATGCATACTGGAGTCATAGAGTGAAAAATTACCTAACGACTTTGGGAGTAGACATTTGGTACTCATTTGTAAATGGCTATGTAATCCAAAATAATGCTCCAACCGATCCAAATGATAAGAAGCTTATGAGTTGTAATTCAAAAGCTAGACATGTTATTCTAGCAACATTGGCACCAACCATTGCTAGCAAAGTGATGGGCTGTAGCACTGCTAAGGATGTATGGGACAAACTCAAGAGCATCTACGAAGGTGATCCAAAAGTTAAGCAGGTCAAGCTTCAATGACATAGAGAAGAATTTGAAAATTTGAAGATGAATGAAAAGGAAGATATTGCAACCTATTTTCTTAGAGTTGATGAAGTTTTTAATGCTATTAGAGGATTAGGTGAAGATATCGATGAATCCTTGGTTGTACAAAAAGTGTTGAGATAACTTCTCTTGAAGTATGATGCTAAGGTCTCCACCATTGAAGAAACTAGGGACTTGACCAAAATGACAATGGATGAATTACATGGGTCTCTTATAGCATATGAAATGAGAACAGGTACAGAAAGTGACTAGCCAAACAATGAAGCAGGCTTTAAAGCCATAAAGAAGACAAAAGACAAGGATAACGACCTTGATGAAGAAATAACAAATTTCATAAGAAGGTTTCAGAAGGGAAGTGGAAGATACAAAGGTAAGTCTCCTCTCAAATGCTTTAACTGTGGTAGAATAAGACATATTGTTGAAAACTACTACTATAAAAAGAGAAGTCTCAACAATAAAAAGTGCTTCTACTCCAAGGATGATGACATCTCCTCAGATGAGAGTGATGAAGAATATAATGATGGAGGAGAAGTCCTCTTCATAACCCAAGAAACCCAGGATGATGATCACAGGAATTCTAAAGAAGAAGAAATCATTTGTGAATAAGATTCAGATGAAGAAACCAACCTTGATTCCTTTTGGGGATATAAAGACAATGCAGAGAATGAACAAGAAGATGAGAATCTTGAAAAGTTGAAGTATGTTGAAACTGAAAATAGAAACCTTAGAAACAAAAACATAAAACTAAAAGGTGAATTGAGTAGTTATGAAGAAGAGAATTACAATCTTGAAAAGACCATTAATAGATTGAATAAACAATTAGAAGATTATGAGAAACTGAAAGCAGAATTGGATCACACAAAAGGGGAGCTTCTATTGACAACAGAAAAGTTGAAGAAGTTTGAAAAAAACACTGAAAAATTAGATGAGATCCTTAGCAGTCAAAGATCTCCAAATGACAAGACATAAATAGGATACAATTATAGTTTGAAGACAACAAAACAAGAAAAGGAAGTTGAAAATGATGAAACCAACATTCCGTAACAAGTTGAACAACAAGATAGAAGACTAGAATTAAGAAGGAATGAGACATCAAGAAGATCCTCTCCCATCAGGTATGAAAGAAATCATTTTGAAGGAAACTACAAAAGAATAGATCGTGAACACAGATGGGCCACACCACAAAGAAGAGCACTTATGCCCAGGTATCCAAATTTCTTTCTTGGACATTGTTATACTTGTGGAAATTTTGGACACAAGGAAATCAATTGTAGAATCAATGAAAGGAATAACTATGCAAGCTACATGAATGGTGAAAAAGTAGATATGGAAATGTTCATAGAGTTGTCAAAAGAAATTATAATCCATTTGACCCATTAATGGATCAAAATATTGTATGTTACAAGTGCAATAATCTTGGTCACAAAGCACAGGATTGCAGAGAGATGAAGGAAGATAATCGTATGCCAAAAGTCTGCATACCAACTACAACATGGAAAAGGAAAGAAATTCCACACAATGAAAATTGTCGAATAGCATTGGTTGCTAAAGAATGCAAAGAAGAATATGAATGGTTCATAGACAGTGGGTGCTCATCTCATATGACCAAAGATCAAAGAAAATTTGTCATCTTGAAGAAAAAGGGTGGAAATGTTGCATTTGGAGATGACTCATCTACCAAAATACTTGTAAAAGGAACTGTAAATCTTGGAAGTGAAAATGTAAAAGCAGGAAAAGTCCTATTGGTTGAAGACTTGAAGCATAATCTACTCAGTGTTAGTAAAATGTGTGATCAAGGATACACTCTTACGTTTGACTCCTGAAAATGTAAAATCATAGAAAATAACTCAAGAAGTTTAGTTGCAACTGCAACAAGAAGACTGAACAACATATACATCCTAGACATGAAGAAGAAAGAGAATATAGAAGCCACAGAAAATGATTCCAAGGAAGAAAAAGTCCCAAAAACAAAAAATAAGGATGAAGTATTATTGAGTGCCACATGTTCAGGAGGAGCAACCCCAAAGAAGAGAGTTACCTTTTGCCATTAAACTCCGAGGGATAAGCCCTACCCTTTTCCATTGATGTCAAAGGGGGAGAGAAATTGGGATCATGATGATAGGGGGAGCATGAGTGTTTCGATCAATGACAAAGGGGGAGATTGTTGGAAGATTGGTTGTTGTCATTGATGTCAACCCTAGTCATGGGTTTTGGACCGCAAGGTTGATGAAGGTATTTGGACATGAAGGAAAATGCACATGTAGATACAAGACTAATGGATGGATATTATACATCATGTTGTTTCCGGTGGTATGTGGCACGTCACGTGGATCCTCATGGTTGAGGAGAAATGAATTTTTGAAGATGACAAAGTGAATTGAAGAAGGAAGTGCATGTAGGCCTTGAAGATAATTAAAGAAAATAATTACAAAATAAGAAATTGTCAGGTCAGCCCTAATGTCAAAAGGAAGTGACATAAATGGTATAAATAAATATCATTATACATTCATTTGATACACAAGTTGAATTTAAGAGGAAATTAGAAGTAAAGAAGGCCTGATTTCAAGGGAGGATGAAGTGTTTTGGTGATGTGTTCTAAGGTATGTTATTTTCAGGTCATGTTACCATTTTTGCTATAACTTTTTTTCTAGAAATATTCAGATAGTGAAAATTCTATGGTATTGAGAAGACATATCAAGGTACCCGTGGTAAAAATTTCATCTCTTTATTCGCTATAATTATGGAGATACACTCTGTGGAAGATAGGGTTTGTGACCAGTCCTGAAGCTAGTCAATAAACAAGTGTTCCAGGTAAAACAATCATAAATTATTCATAGAGAATCCAAATGATGTGGGAAATATTTCATTGGAAATCACATGGACTATATTTTCTTGTATGCGAGTTTCAGAATTAGATGTTAAATATTGAGCACGTGGCATTCTGTGCAAGTTCACTCTCCTGAATAGACCAGAATTGAATAAAGTCTACCATTCTTTCTATAACTTTTTTTTGGGGAGGATTCAAGGAGTGAAACTTGGAGGAGTTTCAGATAATACATTCAGTAATATTATCTACAGGATCAGAGTACTCCAAGAATTGAAGAATTCTCAGGAAGCATTATCAGGTTCTATGTGATGATTGGTTGATGGTGATGATTTAATGTAAAGTTTTATTATCTCTCATATATTCTTGGGTGGAATGAATGGGAAAGGATGGAGAGTTCAAATCTCTCTTGATATTGGAGGATTGTATCTTCCTATTGGAGGTTTATCCCCCCCTTTACATTTGGAAGCTGTAGCTACCTTTGGAAGTCATTACTTCCCTTGAACAATAACTATTGATTATTTCTCATATATTGTGCATGGTGTATTGTAGTGTATTGGTGTAACTCTTATACTATTGTTCATTTCTCATTGGATATAGTTGAATGGTTTAAGTATAAGTTGAAAAAGGTTTTAAATTGTACTTGATATTGATTCACCCCCCTCTCAGTATCAACAGGTGTCTAGTCCTCGTGCAATTTTCGTTCCTCGTTCATCATTCCTCATTCCTCGTTCCTTGACCATGGTGTAGTCCCCAAGATCCATTATTTTTGTACAAAATTACATACTAATGGCATAAAATTATCGACGATTTTTTTTTGTCGATAGTATAACAAATTCATCGCAAGATTATTTACATTTGTTTATCTTGCAATGATATCAAATGGTGCTTGCATTCATTTCATATTTGGTTTATCAACTTGAAATCTCAATTTGATACTTTACAAGCTAAATGGACCTTCAGTCAAATAAAAATATGAAACTTGGAATCATTAACATATCTACCAGAACATATGAAAATTAGGGTTTATGGTTTCCATGATGAATTGATGATGGAAGAAAGTGGGCGTGTCACTCAAATTTGAGTTCAGAAACCCTCCCATATTGTTAAGGAATGCCAATAGTCTATCCATGACAAATTTTAGTGCATACAGAAACTGTTTGAAAAAATTTCAACGTTGGCCCCATTCACAGGTCCCTATTGTCGGTGTCTAGTCCTCATCCAATTTTCGTTCCTCGTTCATCATTCCTTGTTTCTTGACCATGGTGTAGTCCCAAAGATCCATTAGTTTTGTACAAAATTACATACTAATGGCATAAAATTATTGATGAACGTTTTTCGTCGATAATATAACAAATTCGTCGCAAGATTATTTATATTCGTCTCTCTTGCGATGATATCAAACGATGCTTGGATTCATTTCATATTTGGTTTATCATATTGAAATCTCAATTTGATACTTTTCAAGCTAGCTAGAACTTCAGTCAAATACAAATATGAAACTTGGAATCATTAACATATCTACTAGAACATATGAAAATTAGGGTTTATGGTTTCCATGATGAATTGATGACAGAAGAAAGTGGGTGTGTCACTCAAATTTGAGTCCAGAAACCCTCCCATATCGTTAAGGCATGTGAATAGTCTATCCATGAAAAATTTTAGTGCATACAAAAATTGTTTGAAAAAATTTCAACGTTGGTCCCATTCGCAGGTCCTTGTTGTCGTTGTCTAGTCCTGATGAAATTCTCGTTCCTCATTCATCATTCCTTGTTCCTTGACCATGGTGTAGTCCCCAAGATCCATTAGTTTTGTATAAAATTACATACTAATGGCATAAAATTATCGACGATATTTTTTCCTCGATAGTATAGAAAATTCGTCGCAAGATTATTTACATTCGTCTCTCTTGCGACGATATCAAATGATGCTTGGATTCATTTCACATTTGGTTTATCAACTTGAAATCTCAATTTAATACTTTTCAAGCTAGCTAGAACTTCAATCAAGTACAACTATTAAACTTGGAATCATTAACATATCTACTAGAACATATGAAAACTAGGGTTTATGGTTTCCATGATGAATTGATGATGGAAGAAAGTGGGCATGTCACTCAAATTTGAGTCCAGAAACCCTCCCATATCGTTAAGTCATGCCAATAGTCTATCCATGAAAAATTTCAGTGCATACAAAAACTGTTTGAAAAAATTTCAACGTTGGCCCCATTCGCAGGTCCCTGTTGTCGGTGTCTAGTCCTCGTGCAATTTTCATTCCTCGTTCATCGTTCCTCATTCCTTGACCATGGTTTAGTCCCCAAGATCCATTATTTTTGTACAAAATTACATATTAATGGCATAAAATTATCGACGAACTTTTTTCGTCGATAGTATAGCAAATTCATAGCAAGATTATTTACATTCGTCTCTCTTGCGATGATATCAAATGATGCTTGGATTCATTTCATATTTGGGTTATCAACTTGAAATCTCAATTTGATATTTTGCAAGCTAGCTGGACCTTCAGTCAAATACAAATATTAAAATTGGAATCATTAACATATCTACTAGAACATATGAAAATTAGGGTTTATGGTTTCCATGATGAATTGATGATGGAAGAAAGTGGGCGTGTCACTCAAATTTGAGTCCAAAAACTCTCCCATATCGTTAAGGCATGCAAATAGTCTATCCATGAAAAATTTGAGTGCATACATAAACTGTTTGAAAAAAATTTAACGTTGGCCCCATTCGCAGGTCCCTGTTGTCGGTGTCTAGTCCTCGTGCAATTTTTTTTCTTCCTTCATCATTCCTCATTCCTTGACCATGGTGTAGTCCCCAAGATCCATTATTTTTGTACAAAATTACATACTAATGGCATAAAATTATCGATGAACTTTTTTCGTCAATAGTATAGCAAATTCGTCGCAAGATTATTTACATTCGTCTCTCTTGCGACGATATCAAATGATGCTTGGATTCATTTCATATTTGGTTTATTAGCTTGAAATATCAATTTGATACTTTGCAAGCTAGCTGGACCTTCAGTCAAATACAAATATGAAACTTGGAATCATTAACATATCTACTAGAACATATGAAAATTAGGGTTTATGGTTTCCATGATGAATTGATGATCGAAGAAAGTGGGTGTGTCACTCAAATTTGAGTCTAGAAACCCTCCCATATCATTAAGGCATGCCAATAGTCTATCCATGACAAATTTCAGTGCATACAAAAACTGTTTGAAAATATTTCAACGTTGGCCCCATTCGCAGGTCCCTGTTGTTGGTGTCTAGTCCTCGTGCAATATTCGTTCCTCGTTCATCGTTCCTCATTCCTTGACCATGGTGTAGCCCCCAAGATCCATTATTTTGTACAAAATTACATACTAATGGCATAAAATTATCGACGAACTTTTTTTTTCGATAGTATAGCAAATTCGTCGCAAGATTATTTACATTCATCTCTCTTGCGACGATATCAAATGATGCTTGGATTCATTTCATATTTGGTTTATCAAATTGAAATCTCAATTTGATACTTTTCAAGATAACTGGACCTTCAATCAAATACAAATATGAAACTTGGAATCATTAACATATCTACTAGAACATATGAAAATTAGGGTTTATGGTCTCCATGATGAATTGATGATGGAAGAAAGTGGGTGTGTCACTCAAATTTGAGTCCAGAAACCCTCCCATATCGTTAATTCATGCCAATAGTCTATCCAAGACAAATTTCAGTGCATACAAAAACTGTTTGAAAAAATTTCAACGTTAGCCCCATTCGCAAGTCCCTGTTGTCGGTGTCTAGTACTCATGCAATTTTCGTTCCTTGTTCCTCATTCCTCAACCATGGTGTAGTCCCCAAGATCCATTACTTTTGTACAAAATTACATATTAATGGCATAAAATTATCGACGAACTTTTTTCGTCGATAGTATAGCAAATTTGTTGCAAGATTATTTACATTCATCTCTCTTGCGATGATATCAAATGATGCTTGGATTCATTTCATATTTGGTTTATCAACTTGAAATATCAATTTGTTACTTTTCAAGCTAGATGGACCTTCAGTCAAATACGAATATGAAACTTGGAATCATTAACATATCTACTAGAACATATGGAAATTAGGGTTTATGGTTTCCATGATGAATTGATGATGGAAGAAAGTGGGTGTGCCACTCAAATTTGAGTCCAAAAACCCTCCCATATCGTTAGGCATGCCAATAGTCTATCCATGACAAATTTCAGTGCATACAGAAACTGTTTGAAAAAATTTCAACGTTGGCCTCGTTTGCAGGTCCCGGTTGCCAGTGTCTAGTCCTCGTGCATTTTTTGTTCCTCGTTCCTCGTTCCTCGACCATGGTGTAGTCCCCAAGATCCATTATTTTTGTACAAAATTACATACTAATGGCATACAATGTCCCATAGAAATACCAAATTAATATCCACTACATAAGTCTTTTGTCTTTTTTCAATGACTATGTAACGAATCTCATTTCTAAGAAGATTCAAATAGGTAACAATATTGATGAAATATTATACGACCATGATGGTATAAAAAATGAAAGAGATTCTCTTGGTTTCAAGAATAATTTATCCTCTATTGAACAAGGCCAACCATGTGAAGGTGGAAGCTCACATGGCCCTTCCCCTCCCCCTCACATCACTCTCAATTGATCCCCAAAACCCAATCTATAAAATATAAAATAATCGAAAACAACGTCCTATTAAGATTCATGCATAGAAACTACAAAAACAAAAATTAATGAAGGTACATGAAATTATGTGTTTCTAAATGATATTTTTAGTCTACCACGTACTTTACTATATTGAAAACTATTTTCAGATTTCAAATAATAATTAAACAACATGTAACCTAGGATATAAAAACGTCGCATAAAACTTAAAAACATGTAATTAACCCATGACATTAAAAGTAAATTATTTTAAGAGAATAATTCATACAAATTAAAATATTATATAGTCATGTACCTAATCCAACCTCAACATCTGTGTAATCATGCTTATTCTCTATCTTGATCTTCTTCATTGAACTCGACATCTGTATCATCATCTGGTTCTGAAACGATGTTGAAAGGATTGATGATATCATCATCGTCATGAATGTTATTTTCGAGCATATTTTCATCGACATCATCATCAGGAATTGCAATATTGTCTACTACACCTAGATCATGATCTTTTTTGTCTTCTTCATCTGTCGATCCTCCATGATCTTCCAGCTCCGTATGATATTATGTCAAATCATCTTCTTGATCTTCAGTATCATCTTCTTCCTGTAAATGAGTATACTTAATTCGCCTTCCTCTTGGATCATATCTAACAACAAATGACCAATCCATTTCACCTGGAACATTTGAGTAAAAGACCTATTCACATTGGCTTGGAAAAACATAGCAATCATGTCCTCTTTCAAACATCGTTGTTTTAATCATTGGAAATCCGTTGGCATGTTGAATAACAGTTCTTTCCTCATCACGTTCATGCATTCATAATCTATACCATTTGACATCGAACAAAACTAATTTGAAGGAATTAAATTCACACTCAAGTATATCGTTTAAATACCCATAGTATCTATTTTCATATTCTCGGGGATGTCTATCACTCCTAGAGGAAACATTAGTAACTTGTAATACTACAGTTATCCCACTATCAAAAGTTTTCCTTGTTTCATCCAATTGTTTGATGCGAAATTTACAACCATTGCACCACATAGCCTTGTGGTATTTCAATTGCAATATGTCATATATGTAAAAGATGCATTGCCAATTAATAAATTAACATATATTTATATAACTTCGAAAGTATCTGAAAAATACAGTACACATGTAGTCACATTAGTATAATATAAAATAACTGAATAAAATGGGTGAAATTGCTTACCTGTCCATCTTTCAAACCATATGCTAGATCATTTTCCCTCTGCGTAACATTGGCATCTCCATTACGACGTGCTTTTCTAACCAATTCAGACAATCTTTGCCATGATAACCTACCTCCATTATGTTGTTCACATCTTTCAATCCATACGTTCATCCAGTCAAGATTGTTTTCAATGTATAAATGTAGTGCATCCCACTCTAGATCAACTGAATAAAAAAAAACATAATTCACCAATATTAAATATTAGTTATAACGTAAAATATGCAGGTAATTATAAATATTTATAATTTATGAAATAAATTGTATTAATATATTAATGAGTATGATCATATTTACACGAAAACAAAACTTTATATGTATTAATAATATAAATTTTCACAAATATTAATATATTACCTCTCATTTTTTTCATTCTACCTTTCCCCAACAGATGCTCCTGATCTTCAAATTTTTTGATGGAGTTCACATCCCAAATGCGATCCATTGCATGCATAGTTGGCGCTGCTAATTTAGGAAGATACTGACTAATATCCACCATGGATTGATATACCATATATCCCTCCACCATAGAACCCTCAGGACATGCTCTTTGTCTAACCAACACCTTCAATGATTTCAAGTGCCTCTCCACCATCCACATTGACCTTGTGTGAACAGGTCCACAAATTTCAGTCTCCTCAACTTGGTGTATGAGTTAGTGTTCTTGTGCATTGAAAAATGTAGGAGGTATATACTTTTGCATTTCACACATTAGACAAGGAATTTATCTCTTCCAATACTTTATATCATCTTCATGGATTTCTTTCAATGACAACCATCTACATGAGATTGTAACACAAGAAAACAACATGTTTCAACATAACATAATATAATATATTACATTACATTACAAGTAAAACACATGTCATTAAGTACAACAATAATTTGAAAGAAAATTTTGCATATAAATCACAACTACGTCTTACCTCATGTCTTTTCCAAGATCATATATAACTTGTTTGACGTTGTTGTCAAAGTCGGTTGGGAGAGATAGCGGTAGAACATACTGTAACAACAAAATGAATCGTTATTTGTTTCGACCAAAGTAGGTAAGCAAAAATAAAAAAAAATAAAAGATATATAAGGCCAATATATATAAATATGTATACCAAAATTATTACCTTAATGAAGGTATGCCAATCATGTGTTTTTACCCTACCAAATTCACGTTTTTTCGTTAAGATATTTTTTATGTTTGAAGCAAAACCCGTGGGAAATTTAATTCTTTGAATGACCTCTTTTACATCATTTCTTTGTTGCTCTGTTAATAACCATGGAAGGTTATTTTGGTCTAGTACTCCATCTGATCTATTTGAATATCAGATCACACTTCGCATTGCATGATTGGCTTCCTGAATGTCAGTACAAATTTTGAATTTTTTTTCTTTGTCCCTCCTACCATCTATGATTCGCCATAACGTTTCAGTAACATTCTTCCCGATATGCATTGTATCAAAAAAATGAGCTATTTTTAGCTCCTGATAGTAGGGAAAACTCATGAATTGAGCGGGATAATATTTCATTCCTCGTGGAATCCCATTATTAATACCTTCATGATGATTGCGGCCTTCATGAAGCATAAAAGAAATCACAAAAATAATTATCAAATACGGTAAAATAAATTCAATGATTAAAATAAAAATTCAAAACAGTACATGAGCTACAATACATTATGAAATTGAGTACCTTGACGATTTCTATTATATTCAGACCTCCATAGGTGAGGTGTCATTCTTCATGGTTTTAAACCAGTCTCTTCTTTCCCATTGAAAAGATGTTTGTTAGTAGTACGATACCTATGGTTCTTAGGAAGAAGGTGCCTATACTCATCAAACACCATCTTTTCTAAAATTTTTGAATGACGATACTTCATCTTAGGGGCACAAACTGGACATGCAAATTTACCCTTTGTTTGAAGACCTGCAATAAATGGATTAATGTCAATTATACGATGAGATTATTTAAAAAGTAAACATGCACCATGATAACATTAAAATATTATATAGTATTAAAGAGAAATATTAGAATGCTTATACATACCACGAAAATGTGTTAGTCTAGGGGCATCATGAATTGTCCATAAAAGTATTCCACGGAATTTAAATTTCTTCTCCTCGATTGGTTTACATATGTCATACATTGTGATGCCAGCCCATAAATTTAGTAGCTTGTTGATAATAGGCTTGATATATACATTCATATCTTTAACCTAGTACTTACCTAATATTTTTTTGAAATTACACATAATTATTCAAGGAATGATATAATGTAATATATATAATTAAATAAATAAACAAAAGATATTATGCAAAAATTGAAACAAATGAAAATGTTAAATTCAAAAAATTAATGTAAACAAATACCTGGAACAATCATTTTCAACATTATGTGCTCCCTCTTTATTGACATCCAAGGAGGAATGTTATTGTTGATAACAAAAATAGGCCACACCGAGTAAATAGACGTAAGCTCTCCGAATGGATTAACACTGTTAGCTGCCAATGAAAGCCTAACATTATGAGGTTTAACTTTGAAATCTGCCCATTTTTCCTCAATTTCCCTAAATGTAGAACCATCAGTAGGCATTCGAAGAACACCATCTCCACTTCTGTTACATGCATGGTAATCCATAAATTGTGCTATGCTTTCACACCTGAACAATCGCTGCAAACGAAAAATTATGGGAATATGACGAAGAACCTTTTGAGGCACCCTTTTTGTTACTTGATCGGTTCGATATCTACTGATAAGACATTGCAGATATTTGGTTTTCGAAGCATGTTGTCCATAATCTATAATATGGTCATTAGAACATGCATCTATAGTTTGATAATCCATTCCATTGTCTTTCATAATGGCATGCAAACCTCAATATGTGCGAGGTAAAATATTTGACGATGGTAACAAAAATTCACCTAACAATCTACAACATAACAAACAGCTAGTTAATGTAAGAATATTAATCGTAAAAATTGCATTCTTATTTTACACATTAATTAACACTAAAAACAAATATAAAAAAATCAACATTTATGTATAGTATTAGATGAAACATATTACATACCTTAGTATCTGTGTCATACAAGTGTTCGACAAATTATTCATAACCTTTAAGTTCACCAACAACAATGTAGCAGAGAGAGGATTTTCTCTTGATCCTTCATAAAGTCGTTTATTTTCCTTTTCTAATAGAGGTTCATCATAAATACCAAGATTTTCCCCATCCTCATCCGGCTACGAAAACAAATCTTGGATCATTTGATTTGTCCCATCATCTTCTTCCATGGGATCATTAACTAGATTTGCCCCATCATTTTCTTCTATGAGATCCTCATTTGCTTGGTCATGATGATGTTCCTCAGCTTGTACAACATCATTTCTACTAATACTTGGTGCAATATTCTGCGGAAATTTAGAGGGAAAATCCAACTTTATAATTACAAACAATCATGTAAAATTAGTGTATACTATAACAAACATTCAAACAATATATACACACACATATATAAGTTTATATCAAATTGACAAAATAAAAAAAGATAATGAATATATAGCTAATTACCATGGGACGATATTCATTCGATTTGCCATCAATGTGACCATATTTCCTACAATGTTTTGTAGCTGTTGCTATTAAAATTCTTATGGGATGTCTGAGACAACATTTTTTACAAGGGAAATAACATCTACCATCACCCTTTCACCCGCTTCACTTTTTTCCCCACCTCTAACAACATTCCACGACATTTTTCCGCACAAAAACACCCTTTTGGAATCGTCGTTGTTGTAACAAGATTGTCGCAACATCTTTAAGTCGTCAAATATTTATAGTCCAATTTTAGGTCACTATCGTCGCAATTGCAACGATAGTGACCTAAAAATATTTCTTTTCCACATAGCTATTTTAGGTCATTTTCAATGGTCAATTATTATGGCCAAAGTTCATCGCAAGAGTGATGAACAAACTACAGTTGTTGCAAGAAGTTTAGGTCATTTTGAATGGTCAATTTTAAGGTAAATTAGCATGGTCAAAGTCCGTCGCAAGAGTGCCGGGAAAGCAACAGTCGTCGCTCTTGCGATGAACTTTGACCATGCTAATTTAGTCAAACTATTGGCATCAATATAGTGATGATTATAGGGTGGATTTAGAAAAAATGAACTTTTTCTCTTACATGTTGCGACGAAAGAGTACTTTCGTTGCAAATTTTTCAATATGTAGTAGTGAAACAAGCCATCGATAGTACAATTCTATACTATGAGAATATATGTACTGGATTTGAACACAGTGAGACACCATTTGATTACCGGTCATTGATGTATATCGTTAACAAATGCAAGAAAACCCATCGATAATGATAATGGGTGACAAGGTACCTAGTACATTCTAGCAAGTATGAATAAACGAGTTGACATTGAACACTTGTAGAATCTATCAATCAGGGGACGTTGATGTATTCCCACTATCAATAGTGAGGGAAATTTACACTGATGACTGCAAGCCCCAAGGTACTAATAAAGACTCTAGATCCCGATCCCAGAACAAATGAGTCGAAGTTGATGGGAAGAGATATGTTGGAAGGAGGGCATTAAGACATCCCCCATCAGACAACCCGAGGAATATTTGAAGGCCAAATATTTTGAAGGAGTCAGAAAAAATATTGAACATACACACAACCGAGTACATCTCTCGCATACACCATATGGAACAATGCATGAAAGAGACCCTCTAAGCAATAACCAAGAATGAAAAACTACTGACAAAGGTGATGAATTCCACCAATGATGAAAATGGAGCCCAAGGTATTGCATGAATCCCAATGTATGAATAAGGGTCTTGACATCAAACACAAGGGAAATTTCCTAGTCAATGAACAATGATGAAATGCCATCTACTGAGTGCAAGGTCACCTATCAATGATGCAAATAGGGCCAGGGTGCTACTCTAGGTCAAACTCTCAGAGCAATATGTCATAGTCAATAAGCGCTGACCCACCAAGAAGAAGTCAATGGGGACCTTCCATACTGGAATGAGTATAAGACAAAGATTCTTGTTGGTTCTGATAATTACTTGAAAATGCGAAGGCTGACATGAAAATTCAGGAGTGATGAGGAGTGGTTGACACATGCTAAAAATTCCCTTGAAAAAAATCATGACATAAAAGTGAGTTGGGCAACATAGACTCAAGAATGAACAATGACATAAGTCTGTGACATAGGAGGCATCGAAAAAATCTCCATAGTGTCTGGAAGGATAACCATTTGGAGGAGTAAAGAATCAAAGAATAAAGTTCAACTTCCTAAGGCCATACTAAAACCCAAACTATTGAGACACATACTCAAAAATTGTGCTTTGTTCAAGGGAGACACTACTACTGCCAAATGTGCTTAAAATGTGACTCTTTCCAATCCTCTTTTTTTATATTTGATTTTTTTTGTTGTATTTTTAATATTAGAAAGCTTGAAAAAGAATTAAATAATGCTATTATACATAGGAGGAAATGAGTGTCTTGGGAAAACAAGACTAGTTCTAAGTGCAAGGAACATACCTATGTTTAATGCAAGGGAACACATGTATAATATGGACACTTGCGAGATACATGTATCAAGTTGCAAAGACAAATAATGAAAGACTGGAAACTGAAGAGAATGCATAAGAAATCAGATAAATGAGAGAAATCTGAAGCTGTCATTAGGCTCAAAACCACAAGCAAAAAAATGCAATGCAATATTACAAATCAACACAAAAAATGTGGGAGCATCAAGGGTATTGGTTAGAAAAATATTGAGAAGACGTCACATGGCTTTGATGCAAAGTCATGACGAGACTAAATAGGGATCATGAGCCTATGAAAGTACTTCAACATGGCCTCCAAATGGTGAACAATGTTCTAACTAGGGCACCCATGAACGATAGGCTCTACCACACGAATTACAACACTTCTAAAATCAAAGAAGGCTTCATGTCAAAACTTAGTGGGGTTGATCTTAAGGAAAAATGAACTAGAAGATGAATAATGAAAAAGGCATGGAGGGGAAAATATAACCTATATGCTACATTCAAGATCACTACCTATCAAAATGGATTGGCTTGACAAAATACCAAAGAAAAGCGTCTCCAAATTCATGTATATATGACCACAACACTCACCCAAAAGTTAATAAATCCAATATAAAAACCTTTGATAACAACTTGTCAAATGGAATAGGGAACTTGAAACAACAAACCTTAAAAGTACAATATGGTACAAAGCACCGCATAGCCTTGTGGCTTATGCATAATACTTGCCAACAAGGGAAAGCAAGGGCTCTCATTCCCCCATCGGATAAATCACATGATCAATTGCCAAGACCTTTTCTCGAGAAAGAAAACATGACTATAAAGGCTCCTAAGAAGAAACTAAACACCGAGGATAAGATGCCGCATAATTCACTCATGGCGGGGAAGAGTCTATTTGAATGCTAGAACATAGAAAGAGGCTTGAGCTAAATACGAATTAGGAAAATTCCATTGGGAGGAACATTCATCACCCAAAAGAGTGTAGACACCACAACATTCATAGCATATACATAATCATGCCTAAGAAACATATTGAAGTCTAAAGGGCCTGACACCACTGTCATATCGACTAGAACAATATTCTTAACTAACATGATAGGAAATTGAGGAAGAATCCCCAAATATTCACTAGGCTTTTTGTTGAAAGCCAACACTCATTGGTAGCTGACACAACCTTGGAGAACCCAAATCTTTCCAAGACAAGGAGGATAAAATGCTTGCAGACGCTCCTTCATCTAAAATACATTGGTAAATATTTTTTGAATTAAATTCAACCCTTATTTTGAAGGGTGAAGAATAAGGAAGGCGAGGCTCAACAATATTACTCCGATCTAAGGAAACCATCCTCGAATTTGTAGAGAGCATGCTCAAAATAAGTAGAAATTCCCCCTGTCCAGAACTGGAAATGATAAAGACATGGTTGATAGACACATCACTCCCCAAAATAAGAGTGGGATCGACTGAAGATTGCACCAACTCAACCACTTCGATAGACTCATCACTCTCCAAGATAAGAGTGTGATCGACTGAAGATTACATCGACAAGACCAATTTGGTAGACTTATCACTCTCCAAGGGAAGAGCGGGATCGAATGAAGATTGCATTAGTGTGATCGTTTTATCACCCACTGGTTGAATATGTCGTGAACCAACATTGTCAAAAGACACATCACCCACCAAAAGAAGAATGTAATTGGCCTAATATTACATCGACTTGACCACTTAATTAACCAATAGTTTAATAGGTTGTTGGGAAATCAAAATTGACTCAAGATCATAAGGGATTTCAAATAGGGACCACACTCTTTGAACCTATGGAATAACAAGGCATAGATGAGTAAGGTGATCTCCCTTGTAGATATTATAGGGGAACTTAGGCTTACACCCTATTCATCTAAGTCTCTCAAAAGTATTGATGCCACTATCATGAATTGCATTGACTAGCTTCATTTCACCATTATGACTTTTAGTGACTAGATTCTTACTCCCAACATGAATTGCAGTGGTTGGTTTATTTCCCCCAACATTACTTACAGTGGTTGGTTTCATGTCTCTGACATGATTCATAGAGGTCATTGATCTATCTCTAGTATGAATTTAAGTGACTAGTATCATGCCCCCATCATGACTAGCAAAGGTTGGTGGGTTTTCCCTAACATGACTCACAACGGATGGTTGCATGTCTCCAACATGACTAGTGGAAGTTGGTGACTTGTCTCCAACATGACTTGCAAATGTTGGTGACTTATTCTTCTTATTCTTCCTCTTCCTCTTCCTTTTATACTTTTGGTTACCAATAGATAGAATTTCACTAGATGAGGCAAAAGGAGGAGGATCATATTTCACTAATGAAGAAGGTAAAGAATAAATTTGATGCCCTTGAAATGAGGTGCTTATTTGAGAAACATTAGGAGCATTCAAGACATTTATAGTGGTCCACAACCAAACTAGTAGTCCTACATTCAACCTAGGAATATTCAATGTGGGCATCAATGGGGTACCAATGTTTCCAAAGAAAGGAAAAGCACAAGAATCTCCTTGAGAAGGGGTCCCTTGGTTGGTATCCTCGAGAAATTTGGTCATGAAGGTCTTATGTACATGTTCTTTCCTTGTGGGAATGTTCACATTTGAAATAATATCGCACAATAGATTTGAAAAACCAGTGGTATAGATCCCACGCCTTCTAGGAGGTGACTCCACATTTTCAAGTGAAAGACCAAGGGTCCTTCTCAACTAGCAGAGAGATTGGTCGACCACCTTGAATCAATAATCCAAAAGCAGTGGTAGAGACATAACCTAGGACAACTATATAAAGAAACACTCCACTAAAAGGTCTTAAGGGAAACAACATAAACAAACAAATTCCCCAAAACTGTGACCCAAGTGGATCAGGTCATAAGTCCAAAGCAATGAAAAAGTTTAAAAGGGACATTTCAGAAACTGACAAGTGTTGATTAAATCCCTAGATCGATGAACAAAGGAGTGAGAAGTAGTTACCATGACCTCCACATAATATCCATTCTCGATGCAAGTAACCATGCTTCACGGGGCACCCTTCAAGGGTTTTGAAAGTGTGATGCAACGTCTTCCTCTGGTACCACATGAAGCTTCTCGCAGTCATGTCTTTGACACCTAGGAATAACAACTAGAGTTACCAACTCACAGTCTATGTCCGTGGGAAAAGTCAGTAGTTGAGATTGTATGTATAAGTAGGGTGGCTAATATTGAAGATCCAAAAGTACCAGCACCGTAGGGGGCCATATGGTACTCAATAAAACCTTGTATATGTAAAAACATGAAGACGATTGAACAAGTATTGGAGGGGTAATCTCCACCACTCACCCTCACGCGACCTCATATTTATCTTTCTTGTTAGAGGAGTTCCCTGGCCACACCTAATTTAAACACTCCCTGGTTAGACTCCTATGTTTAGTTAAATGGCCTTGGATATTTTACTCTCCAACTTGTTCCAAGGACCTAGCCTAGACTAGTTGGCGAACCCTAGGAACAAAAAGTCTAGTAGATTTTAGTTACACATTTATTTTATTGGATGTTGTTACTCAAAAGGTATGGAAGTGAAATTGGTGATGAGTCAGGGACCCTTGAAAAACAAAACTTGTAAGAACACTGGTGTTAGCACTGAAAGTTACACTTTGACTGCTAAAGTGTAAGCTCAGTACCCATAAATAGGTTTATGAGGTAATTTTTAAAATGTGGTGTCAAATGGATAAAACTCAGTCCAACAATGTTAAAACATAGGAAATTCTAGATGAAATGCATCAACAAAAGAGGTCTTGTTTAACTTATATTAGGGTTTTGAGGATTAGTGTGGATAAAAGGAAGACTTAGTAAGATAAGTGAAGTAAGTCTACCACTAGAATTAGGCTTTACCAATAGACAAAGGAGAGAAAAACTTTAGATACAAGAGCTTCTTAAATCCAAGCTAAAAACTCCGAGAAAGTTATAACAACATTACAATAAAACCTACAGCTACAACACATCATTTGAATCATTCAATGAAAATAAAATTTCAGAGTGAGAGACAAATAAGATGGAAAGAGAGAAAACTGACTTCCATTAAACAAAATTTCATCAAGTATGATACATCAAACCAGAGTAGGCTCTGTTACATTAATATCACCAAAAGAGTCTTTTACATCAACCATTCAAACCCACAAAATGTCTTCTAATGCTTATTTTATAGCCTAGATAGGGAATTATAACATACAATGCGAGTTTCATCCTCTAGCATAGGATTCTTCCATCTTAAACTGAGGTAATTACACCTGTACAAACTGGAAATAACAAACTACTATAAAAAAGGATAATGTTGGCAACTATCCTAACACCTTAATCTTGCATAATGAGGTTTCCTTTGAGCACATTCATTTTCTTTCCAGGTATCCTCCAAATTTAAACTGACCTCCAAACAGTTGTACCATGCTCCCCTAGCCATTTGATGATTGTTTATCCTCTTGAAACCATCAAAATAAGAGTTTGTAGCATATCCTGTAGCGCTGACTATATAAGCTAGTTCAGAGCGAAGTTTGCAGCGCTTGACTGTAGAAACCAGTTCACAATGCCAAATGCTGCGAACTATCATGTAGCTACCTAATTATTCTAGTTTAAGCTCCAAAACACCCAAAAAATTCCTCCAGAATTAGGTATGTCTGTAGAAATCTCATAATGTGGTGTATGAGTGAAAAACTCAGTTATAAGCAACATACTTCCTAAAAAATATTCAAAAATAAAGGAGCAATCATTTCCAAAACTGATATTTCTTAAGGTATTTCATCCATTACTTTTTGAGCCTATAACTCCTCCTTGTGGCAGCTTGGGCCATCATATTCAAATTTCTTTGGGCTAGTTCTTGCTTAAAAGGTTGCAACTCCAATTTAAGTCTTCTGATCTGAGCTTGTAAATCCCTGTTCTGTCTGTATAAATTATTAAGATGCCTATGGAGGGGAAGAAACATCTTTGCTACAAACCTGGCCTCATCAATAGTTTCTCGATACATATCCATAAGGCTACTCAAAATTTTTCTTTTAGTCAACCCTTCTCCCTTCAAGTTAGCAATTTCCTTTCTATCTTCTTTAAGTTGTCTGTTCAATAATTTGAAGGTAGGGTTTTATGGGGGAGTGGTTATGTCTATGACCTCAATATGATTTTCAACAACTTCAGCTTTAATTTTTCCTTTTCTCTTGATGGGAGCTTCCACTATGTCATCTTTTTCAACACTTTTCTTCTTTTCTGATGACCTGATGAAAGGCCTCCTAACTCTAGCTTCAACTGCAACAACTGGTGAGGGGAAGAGTAACCTTCTTCCTTTTGTGCCTGTGGCTCTAGTTGATGGAGTTTTTGCTAACTCTGGAGCTGGCTTGGGTGAAAACTCCCTTTATGGAGAGTAATGATATCCCTCTTCTCCTTATTGTTCCTTAGTTGCATCATCATTTTTAACAATGTCTTTGCTCTTCCTCTTCTTACTTGTCTCTGTGTGTACAAAGATGTCATCCTGAAGAGGATTCTACACCTTGGATTGTGGAGTAGCAACACCATTCAATTGAAAATGTGTAAAGGTAATGACCCGCTCCCAATCAATGTTTTTCTTCATTAAATCCTCCATCACAAGCATTTTAATTAGCCTTGAGTGAAAAACACTTGTGTCAACTACCTTGGACTTAGCTTGGACTCTGTCAACCATTTTTCCAATGCTTCTAAACAAATAGAAATGGAGATTCATGAGGTCCTTGCCTATAAAGTGCAGAAAAAGTCTAATGTGGTACTGATAAATCATATTGAATGTGCCCTCACAAGTGAAATATATTTGGATTACCCTTATCATCTTATCAAATCCTTCAATCATGTGGCTCCTGGGCACTCCCTTTGATAGATTATCTCCCTGACATTATGGTTTAAGGAACTCTTTGGAGAAGGCTGCATTTAGGTTCATGGCCTTAAACCACCTTTCACCAGTATTTGGTATCTCATTAGCTACCGCTATGGTTGATTTAGATACCTCAAGTTCAAGTGTCCCAACTTTATTTTTGGTTCCATCAAAATTCAAAGCAAATTCTCTAGATACCTCAGGGTGCCCCCTTTGCATCTTCTGACATAAATTAAAACATCCCACTCTTTGGAAGACCTCCCTGATCATAGGTTCAACAAAAAACAATTGCATGTCATAGGGCTCAGTCCTCACAATTCCCCCTCCCTTGTGAGCCTTCTTCTACTGTGGAGTATCCATTGATGTCATAGGAAGAAAACTAAACCAACAATTTGAGTGATGCAATAGACAAAACAAAAAAAAAAATAAAGGATTTAGGGGTTTTATGGATAATTTCTTTCAAAGGATGGTTCTATTTAAGGATTTAGTATTCTTAAGCCTATTTGACCTCCAGGATTATGAAAGGACAACTGATAATTAGGAAATGAAAGAAGACTACACAAGAAAATGGAGATACAAGGAGACAGCTTGCTGCAAAAAGATTTTGTTCAATACTTCACCACAATTTTTACAAAATTCACCATAACTTTACCAGCAAAAGTATTTTTTAAATTTAAAAAATAGATAGACTTAAAATAGAATGGAGATCTTGATGAAAACAAGCTGGTACAGGTTTTGAGGTAGGTGAATAATAGTGCTAAGTTATTTCACAGAGTTTGCATCACTCGAACATGGGATTCACAACAAAGTTTGTAGTAAGCAGAAATGGCCAGATAAGGGATGGGCAAGGTGGCATGACATCAAGGTTTGTTTAAATTTTGGTAAAAAGAGGCTGAGAGCTCTACAATTGGATGAGAATCATGATATCAGGGGTAAGTAATATAGTTGGCAGCGTGGATCACTAGTTCACAATGCCTAGGAAAAGAAATGATAAGCATAACCTTTTACTGTTCTTCAACAGAGCTAAAAATGCTCATGGAGTACCTGAAGACTGAGAATTCAAAAATTATATGCTTGAGATTTTATGAATCCGTGCATAGCTGGTCTAACCTCCAACTCACTTTCGCCAGCCAGTTCACAAAAATTTCCGATGCGCCTGTCTGAAAGCACTAGTTTTTGCAATGCCGAGCTAGGAGTAATTTGAAATCTTGGAAAACAATTAGAAAAAAATTAATGATGAAATCCCAGGTTATTTCTTTAAAAACATAAGTGCTGAAAACAAGGAGATCGAGTAACAAGGAATCATGAGTGCAATTGTGATGATGAAAGCAAAGTGTACTTGAGATGCACTGCAAACTATCTGATGAGATGGCAACGTACAAAAAGGAACCTGATTTGACCTTCTAACAGGTGAAGGGACAAAATGGAGGTGTTTTAGTACATCGTGGAAGTGGTGACATGTCAGGGTGGTGGTGGAGGCATAAGGATAATGACTTGTCTAATCTTATCATAAAGATAAAGATATAACCAAAGGGTAATGGGACAACATCAACACTAATTTTATTTGTGCTAAAACCTAAAAAGACTATAAGGAAGAGGACAGAAGTAAAAATTAAACAACACTAATGATAAAAATAAAAAACCTAAGGGTGAATTGACCCAATCAATTCCATGTGATAATATTGGCTCCATAGGGGATGACATGCTCCTTATGAGTTGCCAAGAACACACAACTTTAGTGTCTTATCCTAGGGATATGGGGTCATTTATTCAATAGAAAGAAAAACAAAAATGATATTTACAATGGAAGGGAAAGCCAACCATGGCTTAAGAAAAATACTTCTTCAGAAAATGCCCATTAACTGGGCCACCAGAAACTTCAAAGTCTTCCAAGTTCTGCAATTTATAAGCATTATTTTGAAAAACTTCATAAATATTGAAAGGACCAATGCACAAGGCTTCGAATTTACCATGTTTTACTTTGTCTTTCTTTGGTGCATCCCACTTGAGCACCAGATATCCTAGCTAGAAATATTATTTGTTTACCTTCTTATCAAAAGCTTGCTTGATCTTCTGTTGATGGCTCTGTGCTTTATCAAGGAGCTTCTCCTTGGTCTTCTGTACTTCTACTAGCTGATGCATCCTTCTGACCATATCATCTATTTCTCCTTGTTGATCCTAAAGGAACTTTGCCACAGGAAAGGAAATATGAGTAGGAAAAATAGCTTCAATCCCATACACAAGCTGAAAGGGGGAATACCAAGTGATCTCTTTGTAGTGACTATATCAACCCATAAGGAAAATTTCAGCTTTGAGTCCCATGCTTTTTTTTTGTCCTCCAGTAAATTCTTAATAATCTTAACACGGCTCTTGTTAGAAGATCCTGCTAAACCATTGATTTGGGGTTAATAAGGGGTAGAATGAACTAGTTAAATTCCATATTTCTCACAAAATTTCACCAATGGTTCATCTTTGAAGGATGCAGCATTATCAATAACAATCTTGCTTGGGCAACCAAACCTTGACATAATATCTTCAAGAAAACCAATGATTACCTTGTGTGAGGCACTCCTCGTAGGGATGGCTTCTATCCATTTGGTAAAATAGTTAGTTGCAGTCAAAATCAACCGATGTTGACCACTTGAAGCTGGATGAATTTTCCCAATGAAGTCAAGTCCCCACTGCTGGAAAGGACCACAAACCACCACATGCTTCAAAGGCAAAGATTTCAGTTGTTGTTTTTTTGAAAACTTATGACATTTATCACAAGACCTAATATTTGCACACACATCAGTAAAAAGGCTAGGCCAAAAATACCCAACTCTGAGGATCTTATATCTTGTGGTCCTCCAAAAATGATGACCCCCACACAAGCTGTCATGAAATTTAGTCATGGTATTTTGAGCCTCCTTTGGATCTAGACATCTCAAGAGAACCCCTAGATGATATTTTCAATACAGTATGTGATCAATGAGACAATATCTGATTTATTTTAGTTTCAAAGCTCCCACCTTGTTCTTCTCCAAACCATCAGGAGAATGCAACTTTTGCAAGAAATAAATAATGTTTTTGTACCAAGTGCATTCTGCCAAGTTGGGACTGATATGGGGGATTTTAACAACGATGTCAATTTTCTGATTTTCAGAGTTTAGGTTGATGAAATTAACCCTGAGTGCTTTGCAATTCGATTCAGCCAACAATATAGCTAAACCTTTCCCTTTCACCAACTTAGTAGGCTTCATTTCAAGGTCAAATTTTAGAATTTTGGCAATCCACTTGATCCTCTTTCCATCTATGTTAGGATGGATTAATATTTCCTTCACATAGGCTGATGGGACATATGAAATAATCTTGGAATGTAGAATATATACCTCGAAGGATTTAAGGGCCTTAACCAAAGAATAAGCCTACTTTTCCATAATATCATACTTGACCTCTGCATCCCTTAATTCCCTGCTGAAAAAGGAAATGGGCTGCTCCATCCCATCTGTGTTTTTCTGAAGAAGGACAACAACCAATGTGTTATGTGAGGCAAAAGACAATATCAGAAATTCTTTTGAATAATCAGGGCTGGTGAGAAAAGGTGCCTCAGTCAATGCTTGTTTGATTTGATCAAAAGAATTTCGAGCTTCAATAGTCCATTTCACCACATTTTCCTTTCTAAGCATAGACATGATAAAACTAACCAATTCAACAAAGTTAGAGATGAATCTTCTCAAAAAAATGATTTTACCCAAGAAAGAATGGATCTCCTTCTTGGATCTAGGAAGAGACAAAGTCTTAATGGCCTGTACTCTACTTAGATCAATCCTTACTCCTTATGCTGAGACAATGTGTCCCAACAACTTGCCTTCTTTCATAGCAAACAAAGACTTCTTAGGATTGAGAGACAACCCAAACTTTCTACATTTCAGGAAAACCTTCTTCAAATGATTATAATGTTCCTTATCGGATCTTGAGAACACTGTAATGTCATCTAGATAGATGACCACACATTTTCCCTTCTCCCCAATGAAGGCAATATCCATTGCTCACTGAAAGGTTGCTACTGAATTCATTATACCAAAGGGCATTTTAGTATACATAAATGTGGCCCAAGGAGTAGTGAAAGTTGTTTTCTCTCTATCTTCAAGTAGGATGTGGATCTTATTATAGCCCAAGAATCCGTCAATCATAAACATCCTTGCTGAAACAATCACCCTCTGCAAAATATGTTCCATCTTTGGCAAATGATAATTATCTTTCTTGGAACTTTTGTTTAAATTTCTGAAATCAACACAAAGTCTTATTTCACCATTATATTTCCTCACAAGGACTAGGTTGGACACCCACTCAAAGTACCTTAAAGATATGATGATCTTAGCATCAAGCAACTTCTTCACTTCCTTTTCCATAATAGACAACACCATGGGATTTATCTGTTTAAGTTTCTGCCTAATGGCTTGGTTTCATAATTCAAAGGAATTTTATGTTCAATGATGCTTGTATCATAAGTTTGTAGATCTTCATGTTTCCAAGAAAATACATCAACAAAATCCTTTAATAAATTCACATACTCATCCCTTTTCTCCTTTGATAAACTACTAGACAATTTGACATACTTGGTATTTTCCTCTGTACCTAAGTTGCATTCTGTCACATTAGCTTCTTCATTTGAACCTTTAACCTTTAAAACAACATCATTTCTCTCAAATAATCTCTCCAAAGGAGCCAATTTTTTGGGAATATGGTTATTGGGCAGTTGGACAATCTTTTGATCTACAATTTTGTTGAGGAAAATATCAGCATGAGGGCCTTTTGTATCATCATGATCTTGATCAATATGAAGAGAAGAAAACTCTTCCATTGTTTCCAGGAATCTCTTAATCTCAAGATCATCCTCAAAGACCTTCCAATGTTTGACATTGTTAGGTATAAAGGGTCTATACTTTACTTCCACATCATATTTGAGCTTGGGGGGCAAAGGGATCTTAAAGTTACTTGCAGAAACAACCAAAGAATCTTCCATAGCATTTTCTTCTCTTGGAACAAAAGAGATGTTAAAAGATAAGAAAAAATTATCAATAAGATTGAAAAATTGATTTATGTAAGTCCTTAACCTGGGGTGTTTTACTTGATACATATTTTTAACCTGATGCACAATTAGTTCAACATCTCTAAGCACCATTAACTCCTCAATCTTCATATCTTTAGTAGCCCTCAAACCCAAGACAAGAGCCTCATACTTTGCTACATTATTTATGGTTTCAAATTATAGTTTATAAAACAAGGATATGATTTCTTGAGTTGGGTTAATAAAAACCACTCCAACACCAACACTTTCTTTAGAAGAGGCCCCATCAAAAAACATCTTCCAAACTAGGGTATTTTGAGGAGGTGTCTCACAATTTTTAATAGGCTATTTTCTGATTTCAATAGGTGATTGAGTAGCATTAGTGAGTTGTAAGATATTGGATCCTAGATCAATGCCAACTGCAAAAATTGGATGGTTTGTAGGATTAGATTCAACACTAATGATGTAAGCTAGTTGTGTTTCCCTGTAAATCCTTCTATGATCTCCTCCAAATATAGGAATAGTGGCATATGAAAGGTCCATATACAAAGTCCCCCCTAGTCTCTTGATCCAAGATCTTGAAAATAGCATCCCAAACTTAGGGGGGACATCAACCACCATAATATCCATGACCACACTCTTCATGGGTAATTCAAACAAGGTAACAACCAGGTCTTTGATCACTCCAAGGCATTTCAATTTTCTAGAGTCAAATGAGTATATGTCATGATAGGTTTTAGTAATTTCTAGGACCAAATCATCCTTGAAAAGTTTAGGCATGAGGTTATGAGATGCACTTTAGTCCATCAAGCAGTTGTGCAAAAAATTATCATGAATATTCAATGATGTGTAAAAATGAGGAGAAGATTCATCCCTATCTTCTACCAAAGGTCCCAATATGACTGCTAGTTTTTCATCTTGTAGGTTCACCGAGTCTGTGGAATTAGAGGAAGATTCAGGATGCAACATCTTGGAAAGATACCTTTTTAAATCTTCATTTTTAATTAGTTCTAAAAATGGCACTAGAATTTTTATCTTTTGAATTTCATTCTCAAAACTAAAAGAAGAGGGAGATTTCAAAATCTCCTTAATTTTCGGAACATGGGTCTTAATCACTGTTTGATGGTTTTGTTCTTCTTTTTATTTGCTGTTAGAAGCCACAACCTTAGCATAATTTTCTGTTTGGTTGGGTTGATATGATGTACTAGGATTCCCATCCTTCTTTTTTGACCTTAAGTTGTATTTATTTTGGTTTTCATTAGTTTTCTCTCCCTTACTCAATTCATTCAACTAATTGTCCATAAGAGACTCCTCATATGCAGACCGAGTTATATGAGGGGATGGGGAGGTATCACCAACACAATGAATTTATGGATCTGTTTCTTCATCCTCTCCTACTTCATCATCAACCATTTTATTTTGAAGAGGCGTCTGCACTTTTTGGTCATACCTATTTCTTGGTCTCTTTGAAGGATCTGTGGGGAATTATTTTGTCTCCTGAAATTTCCTCTATTATCAGTATCTTGTGCATTTCTATTATTTTGTATTCCCTCTAGATTCATTTTTTCCATTTCAGAAGAAAGTGATTTAACTAACTTTGTTAGTTCATCTACTTGTGGATTAACACCAAAAGAATCAGAGGTTGAAGCTTCAAATCTATTTTTTCTCCTATCTCTATTAGATTTTCCTCTAAGCTTATCGGCTACCAATATATTTGATTCTACCTCTAAGGCTTCATCTTGCATATGAGATGGTGAGGTAGATTTCCTTTCTCTCAACAAGAGGCAAAAATCAGGGTCAAAAGCGCTAGCATAGGTTATCTTGGCAAAAGTTTTAGTAGGATTAAATTTTGTTGGGATTTTATTGTACATTTTATTAAATCTCTTTGAAAAATCTGAAACAGATTCCCCTTCTTTTCTCTTGAGTGACCCCAACTCTGTAATATAATATAATAAATATTTATTATCTCCCCAATGCCTCAGCAAGGAATCATCCATAGCTTCAATTCCAACAATATATCCAGGAGTTAAACCCCTAAGCCATTTCCTAGCCTCACCATCAAGGCTTTGTACAAAAAATCTCATTCAAACTTCCACATTTTCAATATTAATATTGACAACATAGCTATAAAAGGCTGCAAGGTGTTCCTCTGCAATTATGTCCTCTTGCCTTGTAAAATTGGGCATGTACTTAAGATAGTCTCAAATCGGGAGAGAATTCATAGGCTGAGGCAACAAAATAGGGGCATACCTAGCAACCAATATGACATCCATCCTATTTCTAGGAAGGTTAGCACCTACCATTGGATTATGAAGAGGAGGATTATAAATTATAGGATAATAAGGAGGATACTGGGTCTTTATTATTACAACTGCAGTCTTGATGATGTGTAGCTTGGGAGAAGGAGGAATATAATATGGAGAAGTTTCAATTTTAACAAGGAGATGCTGAGTCTTGGAAGAGGATGGTGGAAATTCCAAGGGAACTGAGGTTTCTTCTTCTTTGGTCACAACAATTTTAAGAGTGGGAGGAGAAGGAGAACCTAGGGTGGGAAAATCCTCTAAGATCTCAAGTCTAAACCAACTTACAACATCAGGTGAGGCAAGAAATTCAAAACTTTCAAAACTTTATTCTTTCCATTTGGGAGAAAAAGAAGAATATTCCAGAGGGAAACATGCAAGATTTAAATTTCTAGAAATTTCAACAGAGGGAAAAAGAGGAGCACTAGATACAACTACTGGTGTTTTAAAAGTGGAATCATGAAAATAACCAGTAGTACTTGAAACAGTAGAAGAAAATCCTTCTTGAGAAGATTTTCCTTTCTTGATGATCTTCTCTGGGTCAGCTTCAAGTGTAGCTAGAGGTAGATGTAGGGTAGACCTTGCATGTCTTCCTTTAGGAGACACAACTGAAATAGTGGAGTCTCCAGGTGAAAACTATAGTATTCAATGTACTAATTGCTATGCACCCTCATAATCAATATTTCTTTGTCGTTCAATCCCAGGGAAACATTTTCAATCCGTTCCCCGTAAACGACACCAAGAATTTTAGCACTGAAAGTTACACTTTGACTGCTAAAGTGTAAGCTCAGTACCCATCAATAGGTTTAAGAGGTAAGTTTTAAAATGTGGTGTCAAATGGATAAAACTCAGTACAACAATTTTAAAACACAGGAAATTCTAGATGAAATGCATCAACAAAAGAGGTCTTGTTTAGAATTTGTCGGAAAAACCACAGTGATATTGACAGCTTGTCGTTGACGTTTCGGATCCACAACAGGATCCATCTTCTGGACAAAAAAGCTGTCAATAGATGGATCCTTTGTGCATTTCATCCTTCTTAAACCACATCATTAAGTGAGTCGTCGACAATTTAAACAAGCCCTAATGGTTGTAACTATATTTTTATAAAAACAAAAAATTATTAGGTTGATTTGCAAGTCGTTGGGTTATATTGAGAAAAAGGAGAAGGTTGAGTATCCACCCAACAAGTTTCTTTTGAGAGAGAGTAGGTTTTTAGAGTTTGTAAACACTTGTAAGCAATATGACTAGTGTCGTTTTCCTTTCTTTGGGAAAATGGAGTCAAGGTAAAAACAAAGAAGCTCGTTAAAGGAAAAATGAGGGTTTGAAGATCAAAACTTGGAGCTATTCCATCATAAAACCCAGCCCAAACTTTTTGAAAACAAACCCTAAGGTTTATACCATCATAAACCCTAGGTGTCTTTTTTTCTCTAGTGTCTAGAAACAATATCTCAATTGAACTAGGTCAAACTGTAAGGGGATAAATAATCTTAATCCATAGGTCTTGAACTAGCAAAGACAAACCCTAGGGGGATAACCAATCTTAACCTGTAGACTAAGTCTTAAATGATTCAACAAATTAAGATAAATGAAAGTAGGTAAGGGGATAAACAATCTTAATCCTTCCTAGGGTTTCTAACAAAATTGAACCTAGAATACACGGTAACATGCAACAATTAACCATCTAATAGAACATCCACCATAACACACCATGAAAAAACATAAAAAATTGAAGAAGAAGACTTACTAGATCAAGCACTATGCGTGAGGAAACCCTAGATCAACATTCATCCATAAAGAAGAGAAAAGCATCAAACAAATATCCTCCTTCCAAAGTGCACACAAGTACTCCAAGTGAATTAAATAGAGAAGAGAAGACAAGTAGTGATGATCTCACAAGTGATGAGTTGTGATTTGATACAATGGAGCACTTTAGAGTT
>JASDQU010012627.1:5278-20147 GCA_032191745.1 Picea mariana
ACTGTAAAAAAAAGACCTCTCTGCATAATTATGTTTTTATGCACATGAATGCAAGCTTGAAGCCTTCGTGTTTATGTTTTCCTTCATATCTGGTTGCAGCTGAGGTGGGTTTACCGGATAATCATAATCGGTACGATAGGTCAGAGCCACGATCCACAGGTCACTTGGGCTGTCACGGGCATCGTCGTCAGTGCCTGGATTTCAAAAGCTTTGAAAGTGTTGCTCAACCAGAGACGCCCGTCTTCAGCAGTTGGTATAAGGGCAGATCCAGGGATGCCATCTTCACATGCGTATACACTTTTATATACAGCTGTGTACTTTGCACTGGCATGTAAGTATATATTTCTTCTCTTCTGTGACATAGTTTCATAAGTTACATTGCTTACTGGTGTCAAATGTGTTTAAATATAAATTCCTTCAGATCTTGCTTTTCCATTTTCCATTGGATTATGCATATAAGGTTTTGCGGTTTTCTAACTTGACATCAAGGTTTCAAACCAGGAGTTAATCTTTTCTTTGAGAAGTCCATGATTTCGTTTTTTTCATAGTTTTCCCAACTCCTCTTCAAATTCCAAGAAATTGTGATTAGAGTGCCTTAATTCAAAGCCTAAGTGTCTCATATTTTTTGTGCTTCAAAGAGTCATTGCTAGCGCTAGGATTTCAAATTTATCCTACCTGTCAAGTGAAATTTTGATGATGATTATTTGTTTTTCATTTAAGTTTTACCCCAAATTCATGAGTGTCAAATTATCTTGTGTTGTTATATGTAAATTTGAGTAGGTAACACAATATAATAAATGAAGTACCTAGAATTTATGACGAGTAAAATATGAAATGTAATATCAATCTGAGTTAAGATTTTTTATACCAATAAATTTTGATGTGTGGATTTTGTATCCACTTTTTAAATACGTCTAAAAACCAAAAAAAAAAATGCCATGTGAAACGTCAAATTCCAGCCCTGGTCGTTGCTCGATTTAATTTATTTTTTTTGTTTTATGTTATGTTATAAACTCCTGTAATAAACCCTCCAGTGTCATTACATGATATTACCTTTCCATGGCTAAGATAAGTCCTATCCCACTCAAGATTTTATTGGATTATGCATATAAAATACCATTTAATCAATGGTAAGATGGAGCTTGAAAGCATTTAAAGGAAATCATCCTCAACACACACGCATTACACTGAGACAACTACTTATAAACCCATTATATTATTACTGTGAAATGGTAAAATCAAAGGCACAAGAAAAATAAACCAAACAATGTCTTCAACTCAGGATTTTCCAAATTTCATAAACGACTTGATAGCATCATTTTGCAATATTGTTGCTTCATAAAAAGAGTCAAAAGATTGATTCTCTAACACACATAACTATTACACCTACATGAAATTTGCAAGTTATGGAGCTTGAACCGTGGATCATTGCCAAACATTTAGATTTCTATATTATTTCACATTATCAAATAAGATATGGAGATACTTATTTTTTAACAAATTTTAGAGACAAGCAAAGACCTCTAGTCCTCCAAGGGCCATCTAACTAGACCATTGATTAGGGTGCAAAAGCATAAGGCATGCCTTTGGTTTAATCATAAAAACTATTTTTATATTATTTTACAATATCAAATAAGACATTGAAATAATTATTTTTTAACAAATTTTAGAGACAAGCAAAGACCTTTATAGATTATCATTCTTGATTACTATTTATTTGTTATAAATATCATGTGTTTTTAAATAAAAAAAATGAGAATTCAAGAATCAAATATTGACTGAAATTCATAGACTTATTAGGATCAACAAATATAATAAGACAATTTATTTAACTATGTTGAATAAAGAAGTAATATTTCTTAACATATAGACCAATTCCTTATGATGACAAAGGGTGAAAACATGGAAAATCCAAAATAAAGGGATAAAAAAAAGACATTAATAAATTAACAATATTGTTTTATAGAAAACTTCCATGCAAACATATTTCCTTTTATACATTCTAGAAATTATCATTACTATTCATATTAATGATTTTCAATGCATTTCAAATGGAGGATTAGGTTGCAATCATCCCTTCTCAAATCATTAGAGGGAGTGATACTTGTGTTAGATGCATGGTCCTCATTACTATTCAATGGAGGATTTAGGTTTTCATTTTTCTCATCATGCTCTTAATTATATGAAAATAAGTGTAATTATATTCCATATCATTTAAGTTTTTTTTTTCTCATCGTGCTCTTAATTATATGAAAATAAGAGTAATTATATTCCATATCATTTACTTGTTGGTAAAGAACTACAAATTGTCAATTTTTCTCATCATGCTCTTAATTATATGAAAATAAGTGTACTTTTATTCCATATGATTTACTCGTTGCTAAAGAACTACAAATTGTCAATTAGTTTTCTTGGAGTGAGCATGGAGCTAAGATATATCCTTTAAGAATATTCTTATTTCCTTTCACTCTTCAATGTGTTTGTCTTCATTTTCTAGTAAATCTCGTTTGTCATTTCTTCAGTTATTTCCTACTTCCTCTTTGTTGCATCTTTTACAAATTCAAATTGGAAAATTCTAGTTTCAATATGGGTTTAATCGTTTCCTAACCATCTAGTTGGGTGTATCTTCGTCCACTATTTTTTTTTTCATTATGTAACTTTTTAGCATTTTTTCTTATATGGATAAAAAATAGAAATGAAACATATGACCAAGGGAAAAGGGAGGGAAACAAACATATATTATCATAGTTGGGAGGGAGGGAATGTGTACAAATGGAATTCATTGAGGGGAATGGAAAAAATTGGAGAGGCTTTCATAATCTTAATGGGAGGGTGGTAACCATGCAAGAATAGAAGAATGGAAGAACCAGAGGGAGAGTAAGTGCCAACAAGAGAGGGGTAAGTATGGAAAGAAAATATTGGGGAGGGCTAGGGAGAGGGTGAGAAATATCCATTCCTCCATGGGAGTGATTTTAAGGAGGAAAAGAGATGAACAATATATATTGCACAATCTAAGAAGGCACATCTACCAAGGAACCTTATGAAAACATTATTTCAGTTATACAAACTAAGGAACATTGAAGTGAACCTCTTGGTCACTTCACTTGAGTATTCATTATAAAAAAGATGAATCCATGTATTTATGAAGGGATAAATAATGATTATTCATTATGCATTGACATGTTCTTGAGATACAATGGCTCACATATAAATACATGTAGGGGTGATAAGTCATGTCCTTGGAAAAGGGCATGAATTATCATTATTATATAAACTTATCATTATTACATATTAATTACTAAACCATATAATTATTGTCCTATAACTATTATTACAGGATATTTATTACATTATGATAAAAAATGTAATATACCTTAGGTATATTACAAGTCTTACCCCCTTAAAAACAATGTGTCCTCAAAGAAAAGGAAAGCATACACTTCTTCTCATATAATGAACAATCTTTTTGTAATTGTCATTGATTAGATAAGGTTGAGGACACAAGGAAATATGATGTTCAAAGCCTTAAACAATATTCGCATATAGAGAAATAATCAATCCATGCAAACTCTTATTTTCAATCTTAATCCTTGATGGTCGATTGTTGCATAATTTTATTTCCTTGGATTCCATGTATTGTTGTTGTAGCTTCTCCAATTTGTAGTAGTTGTTGGACTCTAATAATGTCCTATTGAATAATGGTTTTTTGATGCCTTATTCCATGAATATTGATGAGAATTTCATCTTCTTCCACGATAAGGTTGATATCAATCTTCTAGTCTTCCTTGGAAATGAGGGTGTCGATATGGTTTCACATTTGACAGTTTTCCTTCATTTTCCACATGCATTACATATGTCTTATTTCCAAAGACAATGGCATCCGCTATCCTCTTTGTTTGGTATTTGATTACTCTAGCCTTGGAGGTAATACCATTCTATTTAATATGTGCATTTTGCAGTTGGAGTTCAACTTCTTAAGTATATTTTCGTGACCTTATTGAATATTGTCTTCTTTATCATTTTGAAGCTACAATATGACATCATCTATCAAATTCATGTGTCCTTCTTCAATTCTAGATTGCATTTCTAATTTTACCTCATCCATATTTAGGGATTCTTCAACCTTATTGCAAATTTCCTCTTGAATATTTTTTATAGTATCCTATTCAATTTTTGTGGTAGTATCTTCATCCCTAGCCTTTGAATCAAACCGTGTAAATTCCTTTTTACCTTATTAACATCATTAATAAGTTATCGGTTATGCTTACATAACCTTTTGATTTATTCATCTTTCTTTTTCAATTCTTCCTTTGACTCATAATTTTATAACTTTCGTTTGTTATTATTTTTTTGCCTTAAGTTCTTAAACTCCTTAATGATTTATTTATTAATGGATTGCATCTTACACCATTGGTCACCCTTGTTCTTAAGCTCTCTTTTTATTTCATCATTATCTTTCTATAATGTGGAATTTTTTTATTTAGCTTGATTCCATTCATCTTCCATTTTATGCATCACTTCCATTTTTAGGTCCTTTGTCCCTTATGTTGAGGTTGTTTTATCTGCAATTTTAACTTTTGGAAGATGTTCCACTGACACAACTTCATTGATAACAACATTGGGGTTTTCCATGTTGATTGAGTAAGTGTTAGTACTCTTATCCATGGTTTTGAATTTTTGTTGTGTCATATTCTTATTCTTGAACTTCGTCATTTATGTCAGTAGATTTTTATTATGATTTCTCAAATGATAAATTTCATAGTCTTTGGGTGGTAGCCTTTTACTGATATTTTAAATATATCTTTTGTGAATGATTTTTATATAGTTAAATTTTTTTGTGACTCTTTTATATCTTGTCAAAATTTGTGAATTTTTGTATCTTGCTTCTCATAAGATTCTTAGTCACACTTAATGAAAAAAACTTGTTGAATTGATACTTGATTATTTTATTGTAAATCATAATTTTCTTTCTCTAATGATCATAGTTGGTGTTTGAGGTATTTTTTCTTTTTGAACTGCTTTTCTAATTTATATTCTAGGTTATGCACTTCATCTATGAGAGATTGGTTCTTTAATTCAATTGATTTATTTAATAAAGAATATAGATCCTTTCAAATTTATCTCAATTCTTCATAACGTATTTGTAGTGATGTAACGTCCCCAACCACCCCACGCTGGGCCACATCACACAATCTAAACTTTTGTAGCTCTGAATCAACCATACTGTAACATCACCCAACATACTACTGAATAATGCTACTCCAAAAATACACTACACAGATTATAAACTACAGATTAGTCTGCGTGGTATCATTTGAAGTAATGCACTCAACCTCAAGATGAGTCACGCCACACTAGATTTCTCCTTTCAACACAAATTCAAGCAGTGGAAGTAACTAAAAAAACTGTGCCTGAGTATATTGATCACATGTCACTACCATGTGCACAACCATCCTTGTTTATGTTGGGTATGTGATATATTCTTTGCATGTGTGTGTGTGGGCACATCAGATATGACAATTGCGTCTAAAAATCCCTTGCACTAGTGCTTTGTTTTTGTCGTGTGCCCCGGGCGTTTTCCTTGGGGGTCCCAAGGGGGAGGCAGGTATGCCCCCCCTGGTTATGCACAATGCCCCGAAATTTGTTTTTGGGTGGTTTTTGCTATTTTTAGCAGATTTTGCTATTTTTAGTGGTTTTGTAAATTAATCCCAGATTAAGGGATTAGGGTTTTGGTATCTACAGAATACCTAAAAAACATTGTATATATTGTATGGTGAATGGTGAAATTCGAGATAATGAATATAAGAAAGGTTTTCCCAGTTGGGGGTTTCCGGTATAAAATCGTTGTGTACTCTGTGTATGAGCCATTGATTAATTCCTGTCTTGCTTAAGAATATATATGCATTGCTTTACTTCACAGGTTTAAAACTTATAGTTTCACATGCCAAATTTGTCCTACTTGTTCACATCGGTTACTTCCCTATGTGCACAAGTAACTCCAACCCTTGATGCGCACAGAGTTTTTATGTGCACATAACTATTCAAACCTCTTCTTCAAGACCCAAGTACGTGCACTCCCACGTCATCCTAGTGCACTTACTCAAGTGTGTGAAACACTGTGAAATGTGCGCAATTACCTAGGTGCACACAACACTATGAAATGTACACACCCTGTCTTTGATAATAATTCTCTGTGCACTTACCTAGGTGCACACAACACCAAAAATTAGTGTTAGTGGCTCACCAACCTAAATGTACATTTACATTTACAATTGGTACCAATGGATCACCATCATATATGTACAATTTACAAAGGGTTCAGATTAGGGACATTACATTCCCCTCCCCCTTATTTATGAATTGTCCTCAGTGCATCATTGTTGTCTTCTACTGGTATGCGCATGGGTTGTAAGACCTAGAGTTCAATTCAACTATTATTGACAAACCCACAAGACACCGACCCTTTTAGCATCACCTTCTTGTGAAGATAAAGTCTCACCCGAGGTATCTTTTGGGGTTGCAAGAACCGGGCTTCTGCAATAGTAAGGGAAAGGGAGGTGGATACCCGAGTCATTGTTCCTTCTTTTAGCTTATGCATGTTCTCTATTATTACATAGATTATCATAGTCATTCATGAATATTGCAGCATAATCAATTCATAAACTAAATCTAGTATGTGAAGTACATAATCATCCATAAACGCACATAGACAAGTAAAGAACACAACATACAAGATTATCCTTAAACTATTTCTTTATTCATCTTATCAACTTATTACATTCATGACTCTTTCATAATCTAAACCTCACTACTCAGCCTCTCTCTCTTCAGAAAGACCCATTCTCACCCCACCCTTTACATATTTATACCCAAAATCTAGGTCTTAAATCCATATTCTATCTATCCCAATATATCCCATTACAATGCATGGAATGGCCAACTTCAATTAACTGGTTGGTTCCTTCCTTATGTGCCCTTACCTTCTGTGCACTTTCTTCCTTCTACGCCCTTACCTTATCCTTAGGTTTTTTCTCCAAAAATTGCATCCAAAACTGCTTGTCCAATAGGCCCCCAACACTCACATGTGGCTCATCCTGAGCCACTCAGGCCTATTTCTTATTCTTCCACTCTACAATGAATTGTTGCACAACAACCTTAACAGCCTCTACCTCTCTAACAATGGTGGCATGTTTTTTTTTTATATCCTCTATGGCCTACGCGGTCAAGTCTTGCAGTTTTTTCTCTGTTTCAGTCGTGACTTGTTTGACCTTCCCCTGTATAGCATACAATTCTCAAATAATCCAAACCACTTCCTCTTTCCTAGGTCCAATTCTCTATTGAAGGACCTTCTACTAGTCCCTAAGTCTCTCCACTTCGACACATTATTGTCGTTGATCCAAAATGGTGGCCATTTGCTCGACCAGTGGTAATGTTGTCGCCTTATTTGTTGCCTCATTGGCCTGTTCTGATGCTTCTCGTAGTTTGGCCTCTACAAACTTCATCTTTGGGTCTCCCATGAGCTCTTCCCACACTTTCTCACTCTCTTCGCAAATGTTTGCGCATTCATCTTCAAATTTATTAAGCTTGGCAACTATTATTGTTTTCGTCCTCAATATACCTTCGTGCACCTAGGGTGGCGTTCTAGGCATGCTCTTTAGTTGTATATCCTAGATCTTCTCCCTAAATCCCTTCATGACTTCACCAATTTTCAACAATTGTTCTTCCATAGTGGCCTTTATCACTAGGGGAACTTCTAGTACTTGTTTTTATAAATTTTAGACAACGTCTTGTGTCTTCTATACCATAGCTTCCACTTCCTCCTTCTCCTTTTGTGATTTTGTTTCCCTCTCCTCTGTGCCCTCTTTCATCTTAAGAATCTCCTCCATTTGGCCTTCAAGCTTCTTCTTTTGTTGAAGGGTCGTATCATACAATTTTTTTACTTGGGCACTTTTGTCCCTCATTTTGTCCAAGTCTCCATTGACAGCGTCTCCTCTATGCTTGATCTCCTCCACCAAATATGCTTGTAACTCCTAGAATCGTTGTATGGGTAGTCATTATACGAATATATTCAGTTGGCCCAATGCCATAATCTATTCCTGCAATTCACCCACTAGAAAATCAAGCACAACTTCCTCAATCTATATAGTTTTATGTTTCTATGAGGGCTATGTTAGGATCATCTATGCACTAGTCGTTTTTGTCCTTAGTTCGGTAAATGCTCCATCCCCTGACATGTGGTCTTTCCCCACTCCTGTTGTTTCTAAGAGTTGTTGAAGGAGTCCCAGTTGATCCTGGACCTTCTTTTTTTGGTCTGCGTGCTTTGTTTCACCTTCCTCCCAAAGTTCCTCGGTGGAATCATGGATCATGTACCCAATTCGATCCATATCATCATCGGTCAAAATATAAAATGTGGCTTGTCATTGTGCCTTAGATTTTTTTCACACCCCTCCTTTTTGTTCTGACTCCTTATCTTTTCTTTTGAGTCTTGCTTCAGGGACTTTATTTAGGTCAGGGTGCTTGTCTGCACCATTTGTTTGATCCTCTTCTTCCTCACTATTGTTGTGGTCTTAACCCTCTTTCGAGGGCCCTAGCTTGTTGGATGGATTCTTCCAGTTTTCGTCCCAGTCACCGATTATTAAATGCATGTCTTCAATTGTCAATCGATAACTAGTTGGTAACTCTTGTTGCGTAGTATCCTTTTTGGCTTGCACATATCGATGGTGCATGTCGGCTCTGAAGCGCGCGACATCCTAGTAGGAAATGAATGCTTCCTCTAAAATGTGCAATGTAGTCTCTACTACATTCGTAACAAGTTGCAAGTAGGTGTAAAAAGTGGCGTAAAAAGTGGTGTTGGTGTCATTTTGTCATCTCTTGATGTTGGAGTACCACAAGTTGGCATATTTAGCAACCAAAGGGATACGACCGAAAGAACTCATGCACTGGAAATATGTGGGATCCTGCCACCCGATCATCACAATGAGAATAAGTAACCATGCATAGTGAAATTTTGTGCCCTTCTCCTAGGCCTCTATGCAATCCTACAAAAATTGGATAAGGGGAAATGTTACCCATTTCATCTAAATGCCTTCCTTGCATTTCTTTGTAGTTGAGATGATTGCCATTGGTACCTCGTCTCTGTGACATTTGCACAGCAGTTTGTAGGACAAAACCCGCATCGTAAACCTTCCCTCTTTGTCGCTTATGCTCTTCACATCAAGACCCTTTTTTTCCTCTGAATGTTTCATACTTGTATTTTATGGCCTTGGAGAGGGCACACTATCCCATTTTATGGAATAGTAAGGATGGTTCTTCACTTGCTTTTCTCAACCCTATGATATGCGCAATTAGTGCAGTATCAATTGAGACTGGGAGATCTACACAAAGTGTCCCCCCATGGACACAACTGAGAAGTACCTTAACATAGGCATTTATTTCTGTAGTGCGTCGAAAATGTGGAATTTTTAACAACTTTAATATCTCGACTTTCTCCAAGCCTGACACCCATTCATGTGGTTCCACTCTCATTTCTCATGTTCTAGGGTCATTCTTCGTGCATAAGTAATGATCCTTGGCCAACTCAGGGAATTTCTGCATGTCAGTGATATCATGGTCCATAAATTTCAAGCTGGCCACCTTGTCGAGCATTTCTTTATCACGACTAACGCCCTTCAGGACTGGCGCTATTGGTAATGGATACTTGACATTCACTGGTACTATTATTGGGGATGCATCATACTTCCTCGGAGGTAAATAATTCCTGTGAAAAATTGCAGGTGGCATCGGGGTCGATGTTCCAGCCACTTCATCGACCTCCACATCTACTGGTTTCTTCAATTTTTTCTTTGCTTCTATGGAAGGTCCTCCCATTCTCAGTGGTGCCATTCTCTCTTTATACTGGACTGGTGGATGAGCGTTGTGTGTCTATGCAAGTCACTATAACTTTTCTCAGGTAACTCGGCTTTGTTCGCTCCTAGTTTGCATGCAACAATGACTTAGATTTTCCTTCCCTCTCAGTGTTTTGTGTGTTTGTGCCACGTAGACCTATCGTATCCCGCTTTAAATTCCTTGTCCAATCTGGCATCAAAGTTGGTGACTGGTAACTAAATTCTCCTTAATTTCCAAATCCACCTTATGATTATCCTTTCATACTGCTAATATATTCATGATTTCTAGCAGCATTTCCTATTTAAGGCTTATAAGGCTCTTTTATGGCCTGCCACGTCGACTTCCTAACTGTCATTTACATTCTTAAATACTATTAATGGTCTTGTCATAGCCAACCTGTGTAGTGGTTCCTTGTTCTTCCATCTATACACTTCGCAGTTGAGCCCTGTCAGGCTGCTAAATTGAAGATTTGAATGACCTGAAACACTAAATTGTCAAACCAGGGTTGGTAAACTTTGAGCTGCTACATTGTATGTGCGGGTAAGGCTCTAATCGCTATCTGAATGCTATCCTTAGCAGAACACACAAACTTATTCTAAGAACTTGAATCCTAATGATTATCCTGAAGCTTAGCATTTCCTATTTAAGTCATTAACAGAAAGCAGTCCTATGTTTAAATGCTGGTACTTCTATTTCCATGCATAAGTATGATTTCACAAGATTATTCCACCACTACTTTTAATCATCTATCATCACCATTTCTATTCAAGCCATGACAGAAAGAGTATTTTCGGAAATTCATTTAATATGGTCATCAAAATCAATCTAAATCTGTCTACAGGAAAACAGAGTACTACCCTACCTACTGGTACCGGAAGCTTCCTTTGATTTAACTGTAATCTAACTATTCTAACTAGGCAGGGTAACTAACTATCTAACAGAGAAAAGTTCATTCAATCTCTAAGTGATGTGTGAATTGAAAACTAGAAGCCAAACAAACCACATTCATACTCTAAACCCTACAGGAATCAAATGTGTATTCAATACTCATCAACGCAAGAGATATCAGTAGGCTGGAACGATTCTGTTGAAGAATAAATAAACACAACTTTGAACGAGTTACTTCTGAAACTTTAAACTATCATGTAAGCAAACACTAACGCACTGAAATAACTAAATCTATGACAGGATAAAACAACGGCTTGCACCTGTTTGGCGGGCCCAACCAAATGGCACAAACGCTGTAAGTAATAACCAGAACTAACTACAGCATTCTATGCAATCACTGTGTAAACTTCGTGCTTCATTAACTCAGGAAAGAAATACTCAAATCGTATACCAGTTGAGTAACATAACGCAACAGCAGTTTTTATTTAGAAACATGTGTTCACGACATAACATAAATCGAACCCATTCTCAGGAGTGATCGCGGGTTTATATATAAATCCTCTTGTTTATAACAGTCTAAAACAAAGATACATAAAACAAACGGATCCCCCAATCCGAAAATAGCTTGGAATCAAGTTTTAAAACGTACTTCACATCTTCGTGACACGTAGTGTCACGAAGTGTGAACGATGAAGAATTAACGACCCAGTTTTATCATTATGCCTTCAAGCACCCTGTGAGCGCTAACTCCAGCTGTCATGCGAATCTCTTTGTCTCCCATTCGGATCATAACGCACAGATCTTGAGCGGCTTCATTGGTATCTCCACGAGTACGAGTTGGTACCTGGTACCGCCATCCTGTTCCAAAAATAGAAGTGGTACCTAACCCAAGCGACATTAGTTCCAATATCAATTTAAAGCATCAAAGTGCATAAAAATAGCTTGAAATGTAAAGATACCTTAAGTAACCCCATTGAATGGTAGGGAGATGTCAACTATGTCAAAACAAGGCCAAAAGGGTGGTACTGGGTATATAAATGGAGGTCTGTGGAATATAATATAGGCAAAAACATGATCAAAACCGGAGACCAACATGCCCCCACACTGAAGTCCTTACCTGTCCTCAGGCAACAAAAATCAAAAACTGGTAGCCATCAGAGGGTTGCAGCGGCTGCAACCAGCATTTGTAGCCTCTCCTGCTTCTTCAGATTCCTAATTTCTTTCTTGAGGGCTCTGTTGATTATAACATGCTTTCTGGAAATCCTCTGAAGTTGCCTGTTCCTTTTGAAAATATCCTTATTCCTCTTCTTTAACCTTTCAATTTTTGACAAGAGGTGAGTTACCCTGAGCTTCATAAGTTCATTCTCAGTTTTAATATGTCTATCCAAGACAATGTACTCATGCAACTTCTCCTTCAATCTGTCATTCTTGCTCTCTAGTTTCTCCACCATTGGTTTCAAGGCTCGGCTGGAGGAAATCTCGCAGTGGGTTTCAAATGTTTGCTCGTGTCCTGGTTGTGCTTGAGGGATAGACGCATGAGTAAATTCGTCTGGACTCTGAGCAGGGGTGTGAACTCTATCGGAATCAGGATTTGGACTGAGTTCAGGAGTGAACTCATCTGGGCTGCGTTCATAAGTGTCAACTGGATCAAAATGATGATCTGGACTGAGTTCTGGGGTGAACTCATGTGGGCTTCATTCATAGGTGTCAACTGGACTAGGTCCAGGAGTGGATTCTCTTTGCATCTGCACAGGGGTACCGGTTGGTACTTGTATTGCCTCATTCTGCACAATTCCCTTGGGCGTGGTAGGCTGCCGATTTGTTTTACGGTTTTTTCAGATGAGTTGGGACAGATTCCAGGTCATCTCGGAAGGCTCTGGAGCCTCCTTGTGACCATCCATACTTTCCAATCTCTCTTGTGGAGGGTAACTGGGCACCGAATTGTCCATTCCTGATAACACGCTTTTACATTTTCTTTTCGGATTCCTCTGAGGCTTGTCAGTCGATTCGGCTAGTTCCTCCACATCAATTACGTTCTCGGTAGCTGGGGGAGAACTCAGAACTTCAATGTTTGCTTCTGTAGGCGTGGTGTCCTTCCCAGTCCCAGTATTGGTTTCTACTTCGTCATCAATTGGGGGTTATGGATTAGGGTCTCCAACATGGTCTTTAGTCAGGGTTTTGACCTTCTTTTTCTTGGAGTTCAACTTTTTGTGTGGGGGAACGGGCTTCACACTCTTATCTTTGGACTGGGCACAGGCGAGGGTTTTTACAGTGAATAGGTCCCAGGATTCTTGCTTCTTCGACAGGGCAGATGTAATCAATATTTTAACTAAACCAAAGTGAAATAAACTCCCTCGAAACTCATTAACCCTTTGGACCTGTTCGGCCATCCTTTTTAAGATTTTTAACAAAAAGAAAGGTATGTTTAACAGAGTACCTGTGAAGTGCAACAGAAGTCGAGCATGGCAGGGGAATATAATGGTATATCGACCCTCACACGTAAGGTTACGCTGGAGGATGACCAACAATTGAGCCCATTGTGGTTCCAGCCAAGACCACGATGTTCCCTCGGACCATGGTGTTCCCCGATACTGAGGTTTCAACAACTGTGTACAGAGCGTTTTATCAATCGGCTGCCCCTTTTTCCACCTTTGGCCTGTGGTGGGCAATTGAATTACCTCCAAAATGAACTCCTCTGTGACCTCGAGTTCGAGTTCGCCCACCTTGGCGGACCCACCTTCAAAATTCAGATCAAACTGAAGCGTGATTGCATCGTTATATCCATCAAACTCCTTCAGAAACGGCTCCCACCCCGCTTGCTTAAGAATATCTCTGGTTTCCCCATACTCCGGGAGGGATTCCAAGTCGGTGTATGTTTCTGGTTAGTGGTGATTCGCTACCATGGCTCTACTTGGTATCACAGGGGAAGTCTATCTGTGGAAGCGAAGGTTGGATGAGGGTGATGAAGGGAGAGAATGTGATGGAGAATGGAGTCGGGAAGAGAATCATATGAAAGTATTTGAATTGTCATGGAGATTGATAGGGTGTCGGAACATTATGGAAGTCGTACGAGGGTGTAGAGTTATCATATCCGAGTCAAATCGAGCTTAGTTCCGGTAGTGGTGCATTTTTATGATATGAAATGTCATGGAGGTTTAGTTCATTAGGTACAGGTCGTGGAAATGATGAAACGTTATGGAGTAATTAAGGCACCCTTAGTTCAAACTTATTAGTATGCAAATTAATACAATAAATCAATACGAACTAAACACACCTGAGTTACATTACCTCTCCCCATTGTTATGCAAGGCTTGCTGTGAAATTGTCTTTTGAAGTTAAGTCTGGGTTTGAAGGGCGCAAAAATTGTAGTTGCTCTGGTCTTTCTGATGAACCTGTAACTGATGAACTCTACGCTGGTACTGACTAGTACTACTGGAACATTCAGGAGTCTGCAGAGGAATTTGAACAAATAATACCATTCTGAAAAGAACTTCCTATGTATAACAGCAGATTATCTGAGGATGACCCCTGAACCTGGCTTTTTTTCTGGCCTAGAAAAGATCAACTGAAATCATGTCTTCAACAGCTTCAAAGATTCACCCATGGTACAAGTCTGATTTGTGTGAATAGATGTTCTGGAGTCGAACACAAATAGAAATCATCGGATTACCAGCCATTAATGAATGCTGTTAACCGATGAGAGATGACCCACCTGTGATTTCAATGGGCCTCAAGGTACCTTCAGCACATCCTAGCAGGTACGAATAGAGGTGTTGGTGTCGAGTCACCTGTAGGATCTATCAACCAAGAGACATTGGTGTATTCCCATGGTTGTTACCAAAGACATATGCCATTAAGGCATGCAGAGTCCAGGGTGCTAAATAATCTCTAACCTCTGCTCCAGATAAGGTGCTGATGTCGATGGAGTGAGATTTGTTGGAAGGTGGACCTTAACGTATTCCACATCATCCAACATGAGTGCAGATAGAAATTTTGCAGACATAACTTTTAGAACAGTGATCACCTGCTTGTGGATTTTATGAGCCCAAGCTAGTTCATGCTCATTGCTTCCTCATATTTGGAGAGTCTGAGGAAA
>JASDQU010012627.1:27852-41042 GCA_032191745.1 Picea mariana
TTCTAGAAAAAAAAATTATTGCGGAAATGGTGAGATGAACTGTAAATAACATACCTTAGAAAGCATCATCAAAAGAATTTATCCTCCCTTGAATTCCAGCCTTCTTTTCTTCACCTTCCCTCTAAAATTCTTCTTAGATATCCTTTGGTTACCTCAGTCACCTATAGATATTCAATATTCTCAAGTGTGATATAAAATGAGAAAGCCTTGCCTCTTATTTATACTCTCCAAATATCTTCCTTAGAAGTATCTTCTAGGTCGCTTAACCCATTTCTAGGTCACTTAACCTATTTCTAGGTCCCTTAACCCATTTCTAGGTCACTTAACCTATTTCTAGGTCACTTAACCCATTTATAGGTCACTTAATCTATTTTCCTCATTTTTAGGGTTAACCACTTTCCATAATTAGAAAGTTCTCCATTACTTTATCATTTAAATATTCCTCCTTGACTTTTTCACCTCACTTTATCATTTAAATAATCTTCTTTTATTTTGTCACTTCACTTTATTATTTAAATAATCCTTCTTGACATTGTCACTTTACTTTATCCTTTAAATAATAATTTCTTATTTGCAAACTCTTTGACTTGTTTGACATTTTGGGGATTCAAGCCAACATATGAGGGTCCTCCAACTTTGTAAGGCCATAACTCTCAAACCGTGAGGATTTTTTTGATGTTCCACATACCACTAGAAATGGCATGACATGTACTATCCATATAGAATAGTATTACCTCCAAATATATTAAAACTCATACCATTATACATGAAACAACCTTGGCTCCATTACCCAAACCTTTGTGCTACCGAAATTCTCTACCAAACTTTATTCAAAGGTTGGCATCAATGAAAACCAACCTTAATCAACAAGTACTTCTATGTGATCCTTCATTAGACTAAAAATTGTCCAATCATCCAAATAAACTTCAAGGAATTTATGAATAAATTCCTTGAACATTGCAACCACAACTATGCAAAGAACCACATGGGAATTATTCAATCCGAAGGGAATTATTGTATACTAATAACTCCCCCACTCTATCATGAATGTGGTATTTTTTCGTTCCTCCTATGCAATTTTTATCTAATGGTACCCCGAGAATCCATCTGTAAAAGAACAAATTTCTTGACCTCCTACGTTTTCCAATACCTCATCTATGAATGGTCTTGAGAATGGATCATGTAAGCACACGCCATTCAGCTTCCTCACATCCATGAAGATCCTTATTCCTCATGGATTCTTGTCCTATAATACCATCAGAATGATCCACTTAGATTCTTATACTAGTTCAACAATTCTTGCATCCAACATCTTTTCTATTTTGACTTTCACCTTTTCCTTGTACTTCAAATTTAACATGTAAGGTCTCTGTCATACTGGCTTAGCTCCCACTTTCAGCAGGAATATTCATCTCACCTATGTCCCCTCTTGTCCCCTTCATTTTTGAAAATGTTGTTGGGAATAGGTCTTGTGATCTGGGTGAGGTCGTTTTTATTATCAAATAGGAAAATTGTGCAATATGGAGGGTGCCTTACAAGAAGAGTGTAAAGGATAAATAATAGATGGAGAGGGTGCAACAATGCATCTGAGTGTGAGGGGTGAATTATCAACAACTAGGAAGATGTGTTGGATGGAGAGAATGCTCAGGAAGGGAGAGAGATGTATCACCTCTTAGAACTCGACCTCCTCTATTCAAAAGTGATCCCTATGTATTTTCTCATTCTTCCATCAACCCTAAAGGTGAAATTTCATCACAGACACATTAGAAAAGGAGGTACGCACTAGTTCCTTTGGTGCACACTCTTTCTCAGCAAAATAAAAAAATGAAATTAACTCTCCACTAATCTTAGAAATGGAAAAATGAATTACACAGAGGGAAAAGGAATACGAAAGGAAATTCAACAAAAACTTATTCATCGAATTAGATATTTGAGTGTATTATTAAACAAATAATGCCAATATTCAAAAACTGAAGATGTTTCTTTTTCTTATGAGATTCTCTACGCAATCGAATACACAAGAGAACTTTCCTGGAAGATTTATTGACATACTGACTCTTACATAAAAATTAGGCATTTCCATTATTACTTGTACTGGCAGAAGCTTTATTACAAAAGGACCGACTGACACTGACATAAACTAGACATAGTATTACTTCTACTTCTCCTCTATCTTGCTGCAGATGACTTGAACTTGCTATGCACCCTGTTAGGAAGGTTTTCGTCTTGTCTTATTGGTCCATCTTGATATTCGTGCAACAAGTCTTCAATATTCTTGATTGTTTCATCACTATAGTAATCCCCTATATATGAAAACTTCATATTCTCTTTCATCCCAATGTTTACCTTCTGCATCTTTATTGGAAGTGTCTATGTAGCAGATTCAAGATTTGACCCTTTTACTGCTCGTTCTCCTTTTTTTTCAGTTACTTGTATGTTTCTTGGATCTTATTCATCATGATCTTCCATAGCCACATTATAGCACTCCAATAACACATGGAAAATCATAGTATCTCTGTGCGCACTTCATATTGGTACCACCTCCATCGACCCCTCTTTTGAGAAGATATTAGCTCAAATAAAATGTACTGCTACATATATTGATGGAGATTCATATTCAAATGTAAATATGACTTTGAACCTTTGAGCCAACGCTTCCCATATTATTGTCTCTCTATGAATTTCCAATTCCAAGTACCAGTTCTTCGGAATTGTATCCAGGGTATGTATAATTCTGTGTGTCCATTCTGTTTCCGGTATTGAACTCCACAAATTTCTACATTTCTCAACATGACCTATGGGATAACTCTTTCTTGTGGCCAATCTTTCATTATTTCCTTGTGTGCAACCCACCATCTAGGTAGAGTCACTTTTAGGACAACATCTAATCCCAACACCCTTTTTTGTTTGGGTACCTATTGGTGTCCAGGTATGAACGATTTATTCATCCTTTTCCTACATTAATTTATCAATCCGGGTGTGTATTCTTTCAAGGCAACGCGCAAGGTATATGCAGGGGCAAGAGTACAATTCGTTCTGGCCAAGGGTTCATGATTAAGATTCAAATCATTACTATCAAACTAGATTAACTACAACTTTTGAAAAGTAATCATAAGAATCACACACTGTAACAACAAGCATAAACTGATAAATAACACACATAGAAAGATGCAGCACCTGATTAGAAGAGCGGGCCTAGCTCTCTGATCAGGGCTATGTTAGTCACAGCGAAGATGAATATAGAAAAATAGATAGTGTTTTATAAATCTGAAAAGGGTTATTACAATCTCAATGGGGACATCCCTAGTTACAAGAATAAACTGTCTTTTATACATCGAGAGGGAGAACAACCTCTTTCCCCAAAACATGGTAACCATATCCCCAAAAATATACATTAGTTGGAACGGCACCAGTACCAGATAGACAAGATCAACGAGATTCTCAAGATGGTTCAGGGATCTACGACTCCAGCTGCGTGGCCTCCTTATGGTTTGGTTGTTGCTATGAATAGCGGATCTACTGCGGGATGAAGCCTTGGTCCTATTCTCTAGAAGTTGCGGTCAAAAATTCATTTTAGTGCTGCAAATAGGCAAAACTCCATGACTTTATTTCATTAATAAAATATTCCAATAGACAAGGTAGGGGTATTTACCTTATAGGTTTAGCATAGTAAACATAGAAAAATAAGTGCAAAAAGGTCAAAAAGGTAATGGAAATGCAGTAGAAAGATAGCCCGATTTGGTTCCCAACATCTCCCCCCAACTAGCCTTTTGCATGCCCTCATGTAGTTCGTTGCCTCTGCAGGTCTGGATTTCACTGACTATTGGCTTCCTGAAAATGGGCGAGATCATATTCTTTGTCCATCTTTGTCCTTGGAAATTTAAAACCATCTAAAAGGTGGACTTCTTCCCACCAATCTTCTGAGATGTTATACGCTAGAGTGTAATCTTTTGTTGGCAACTAAATAGTGGGAAACTGAAACCGGAGTCCCATCCATTGGACACCGCTTGTTCGGACACATGCCACATATCTGGGTACTTTGGGGAGAACTCGTGAAAAATTTGGTGCACCAAAAGGTCCCCTGTTTTGGACAGCTATAGGTGCCATCATCCACCTTCTCTAATAGCAATCAAGGGCCTCTTCATGAAATGTGACTATTTTCTTAACATGAAGATCAAGGCACCAATTTTATGTCCTCATCATTCTGTCTCTATTCACCTCAATTCCCAAAAAGATGTTGTGTTTAGTGAACATGGTGACTGACCTCTCAGGTTCTCCTCTTACTATAAACAACTTTGTAACCTGATTGGATTCAAATGTGTTAAAATCCTTCTGCTAGCTGATTTGGTTGAAAGTGTAAGAGGTGAGGGCCCTTAAATGAATGTCTCCCACATATGGGACTAGATTGAATTCTCTGTCCAAGCACAAAAGATATCCATGCAGGTAAAATTCACACATCAAATGCTGAGTTGGCACGTTGTGGTGCCTCATTATTCGGAGGAATTGTACACCATTTTCTATTTTATAACTAATCTCATTTTTTATGCTCTCCATATAGAATAAAAGAAAACGTTCATGTAAGAATAAAGAATAAAAAGAAGTAGGGGGGTGACATGCCATCACCTCTTGCGCCAAATTAAACATCTTCTCCTTATCAGTTTTCATCTCTGCCACTTGCTTTTCTAGCTGCTCCATCATGAGTTGCTGCTTTGTATGCCTTAATCTCATGATGTCTATATGCTCCACATATTCAAAAATAGTTGTGGAGTCTCGTTCCTGGGTTCTTCTGATCTCATTTTGATACTGAGTTATAGTAGATTTCCAAGTCTGCACTTCGACCATTAAGGCATGCTCATGGTCTTCAAACAATCGCTCGACCGAGTCTGTTTGAGTAGCAGCAGAGGTTATGGCTACCTGGTCCGTCTGAGGCTCTGTTTCTACTCCTATGGCCTTGGACTTTCTAGCTTGCTGCTTGTATTTCTTCATCCACTTCTACATTTTGTGTACCTGTTTCCTTAGTTTCCTGACCTCCATCTTAATCCGCATTGTCTCTTTAAACTGTAGCTGATGTTTTTGTTTGACTAGGAGTCCTACGACCTTCTTGCCTGGCTCTTCCATTGGCTCATTCATCAGGACTTCTTTTCTTGGTCCCTCCTCTTCACCTACAGCTATTTCCTCTTATTGTGTGCTCACCGTGACCGATGGTGCCATTGTGAGATGATCTCCTACTAATGTGTCTATTTGAGTATCATCCACCCCACACGGTTGTGGTTTTTGTGATAGAATTGGAGGAATGGAGAGATCTTCTTCTATGCACCTAAGGGAATAAGTTCACCTTGCTCCTCTTAGAATAAAGGAGAAAAAGGAGAACTGGCAGGGATATTCAATGTCTGGTCCTGAGGTCGACGCTGGTTCTTATGGGTCAGCACCAAATTCACACCCTAGTTCTCCCAGCACTTCTTCCATGGGCTCTATGGTTGGGGTGGTAATGACCTCTTCTTCATTTGGGTTATCCTCCTCCATCGACTCCATGGTGATAGGAGGTCCTTGTGGGGTACCCTTTGTCACAATATCGACCAATTCACCCACTATTGTCTGTTGTGACCCCGCTTTTGTGTTTATCATGATATCAAATTGCTCTTCTAGTTCCACAAGCGAGGCTAGTTCTTGTGGGACAACCTCGGTCATGGTACTAGTGGGCCTTTCTGTGTCAACTTCCACATCTTCCATTGGTTCCATGGTTTCAGCTTGCCCTTGGGGAGCAGCCTCTTCTTCAAATTCTTTAGCTTCCATTTCCATCTCTTCTGGTTCCTCCTGGTCAACATAATCATCTTCTCCTGCATTTTCCTCCTCTATGGCTTATGGTTCATCTTCCCTAGAATTTTCCTCCTCCATGGATTCTGGTTCATCTTCCCTGGCATTTTCCTCCTCCGTGGATTCTGGTTCATCTTCCCTAGAAGCCACAGTGACTGCTACTTCTTCCTCTGTGGAATCCCGAAATAGTTCCCATGGAATCGAGATTCATCTAATGACATTCATTACTAACAGCTGAACTAGCCCATGGTTGGTGATGATCGCCAATACCTCTCATGACTCCTAAGCCGAATGTGCCATTAGGTGAAGGCTTCTCAATAATAAATAAGGCACATTTAGTGAGAAAGCCTCTGCTTGGGGAAATCACAGGTGAGTTAGTATTCGGAGATGGTATTTGAATATGGCAGAATATCTCCCTTCACAAGTCATATATCTCATGACGAACTATGCTACTTCCTTCCATGGATGCGGCAGTGAATTTCAATCATATCCTCAACCCTTCTACATGATATTTTCTCCCACCTGTAAAAAGGCTTCAGGAAACTCTGGAAGGACAGACCTTCTTGAAAACCATCGCTGTCTATTTTGAGGGAGTCCACTGACTTCTACGATGGCTTCCTCTGTCACAGGGATTTCAATTCCGTGGACCCGAGAGCTTCCTTCTCTCAAGTTGAGTGTGAATTCTGTTGCAATTTCTTCGTTCGACCCTTTCAACCTATCAAAGTAAACATTCGAGCCCATGTTCTCATATACCTACCATACCTTCTGATTGTTTCAAACTCTCGTTGTATCTTTAGGCTCATGCCGCACAGATCGTCCACCCATTGTTTTAGAGGCAGAGTTAGCACGACGAATGCAGTTAGCTGGTAGGGGAAAATAACAGGGATCCAAACTGTTGGCAATTGAAATAACGTCATGTCGCTTTTGGGGATGATGACTGAAACAGTGTTGGTATGTTTGAAAATGATCACAGATTGTGGTGGTACTATCATAAATTTAATGCAACATGTTGGGGAGGTGACTGATTATGACTCTGCGTGTACGAGTACACATTTAAACATATCAAAGTTATGATTATGAAGTACCAAAATCATTGGATTCTGTTTGGTGAGGATCATGTGTCATGAACATTTTTTCATGGTATGTCGTCGTTTATTATGATGGTTCCCCCCAAACTTAATTACATCCATCCACGACACATTTTGATGTCTTTTTTTGTAATATTTTAATTAAATCCATAAAAGTTGACAGAGACGTACCTGGGGACCTACCTTATGGTGGAGTAACAACAAAATGTCTGACGGAGTAACGACAACAGGGCTTAATGGCAGCAAGGAGTAACAGTAATAGTGAGTAACAACAACGACAGAGTAACGACGATGGTGGAGTAGTGACAGTTGCGGAGTAACAACACCGGAAAAGAATCAGTAGCTACGAAGTAATAGCACCGGCGGAGTAACAACAGTTGTGGAGTAACGACACCGATAGAGTAACATAAGTTGCGGAGTAACAACATCAGTGAAGTAACGACAGTTGCAGAGTAAAAACACCGACAGAGAATCAACAATTGCGGAATAATGACACTTAGTGAAGTAATCAGTACACACTAGTGGAGTAACAACAATGTTTTTATAGCAGCACTAGTGGAGTAACAATGCCGAGTGTTACATTTATCTTTGCCATATTCCTTTGTTATTCCTGCAAAAATACAAACAAGTAAGAAATAACAATATTTTTATTTATTTATTTATTTTTTATATTTTTTATTTCTCTAAGGCAGAGTGAGAGTGTCCTTCATTCCAACAATCATTAAATCAGATGAGTCAGAAAGGTGTTTGACAAAGGCATTTTTATAGGCTGGACGGTGGTATTGTTTTAGATGGTGTCCATTTACTAAGGACGAGGTATGATTCTCGTCTATTGTAATTAATCTAACCGTTCCATTGTCGACTACTGCGTCCACTTGATATGGCCCCATCCAGCGAGTGCAAAGCTTGCCTTTGAAATCCTTAAATCTAGAATCATAAAGTAATGCCCAATCTCCCACATGAAACACCTTACTTTTGATAAATTTATCATGCCATTTCATTCTCTGTTGTTGAACAACAGTGGTCTTCTAGACAGCTACTGACCGAATCTTGTCCAACTCATTCAGCTGTTCTAGTAAGTGTTTATGTGCTTCTAATAGGTCTAGGCCTACTTCTAGAGATGCCTTGAGTGTACTGATTTCAAATTCCACTGGAAACAAGGGGAATTTCCCATAGACTAATTCAAATGGAGAAAACCTAGTTGTGTTCCACCATGTTGTTTTGTATGCCCATAAAGCTTCTAGAAGTTTGTGTGCCCAGTCCCAGTGATGACTTGCTACTGTCTTTGTCAAGATATTTTCCAATACCTTGCTTGTGCTTTCTACTTGTCCGTTCACCTGGGGGTGATAGGGGGTTGTCACTCTATGTTTGACCCCATATTTCTGTATCATCTTTCCTATCATGTGATATGTGAACTGTGATCCTCCATCCGACACAATTTCCCTTGGAGTACCATATCAGGCAAAGATTTCTTCAAAAAGAAAGTCTGCTGCTACTTGTTCTGTTGCTCTTATGACCGCTCTGGCTTCCACCCATTTAGTTACATAATCAGTGCAGACCAGGATGTAAGCTTTCTGATGAGAAGGTGGGTTGAAGGGTCTAACAAAATCAATGGCCCATTTCTCAAATGGTTCAAGGACTATCTGGGGTTGTAGAGGCATTTCATCTACTTTCCCAGGTTGTCCCATATGTTGACAGCTATCACACCTTCGGACATAATTTTGGGCATCACAAAATATGGAGGGCCAGTAATATCCCATTTGTAGCACTTTGTGACCTGTTATTTTATCTGCAAAATGTCCTCCACAGGGTCAATCATGTGGAGCCTTCAGTATCTCATAGATATTATCTTCTGCCACACAACGTCGAATCTGTTGGTCAACCCCTATATGAAACAGATATCCCGCCATCCATGAATATCGGGTACTCTAGTGAATAATCTTCCTTTTATCCTTATATGACAGATGACGAGGCACCTTCCCTGAAGAAAGATAATTAACAATATCTACATACCACAGAGTGTTAGTAGATACTGCAAAAAGATGTTCATCTAGAAAATTATCTTCAATTGGTGTATTCTTACCCTCATGTTCTATCCTAGATAAGAAATCTGCAACCACATTGTCTTTCCCTAGTTTATCTACTATGGTAATATCAAATTCCTGTAGTAGAAAGAGCCATCTTGTGATACGACCAGGGGTAACAGGTTTATTCATTAAATACCTGATAGTTGCATGATTAGTATGCACAAAGGTAGGATACCTGGTAATGTAGTGCCAGAATTTATTGATGGTGTAAATGACAATAAGGAACTCTTTCTTAGTCACTGTGTAGTTTGATTCAGCAGGAGCCAAATTCTTACTAACATAGTAAACTGCATATGGTATTTTGTCCTCTTGTTGTCCTAATACTGCACCAACCACTGTTTGGGAAGCATCCGTATGAATATGGAAAGGTAATTCCCAGTCTATCCCTCTAAGGATCGGAGCACTACAAACCAATTCCTTAATTCTCGTAAAGGCTGCATCACAGTCCTCTGTCCACACAAAATTTGAATCTTTTGTTAGCAATTGAAAAAGTGGGTGTGCTACTTTAGCAAAATTTTCTATAAAATGCCTGTAATAACCAACACAACCAATAAAGATGCGTACTTGCGTGGGCATTTTGGGTGTCGGGAAATGCTAAATTACCTTTATCTTTGCTGGGTCCATCCGGATTCCTTCAGCTGAGAGAAAATGCCCTAGAACAATACCCTCTTTCATCATCATATGGCATTTTTCCGTACTCAGCAAGACACACGCTTGTATACACCTTTCGAGAACTTTTTCTAAATTTTTCAGCCGTTCAAGAAATGAATCCCCATATGGAGTAAATTCATCCATGTAGATTTCAACACTGTCATCTATCAAATCATAGAAGATTCCCAAAATTGCCCTTTGGAACATTGCAGGAGCATTACATAGGCCAAAAGGAAGGACCTGATATGCGAATGTTCCCCAAGGGCATGTGAAAGTGGTTTTATCCTAATATTTAGGAGCTATTTGGATCTGGTTATACCCACTAAACCCATCTAGAAAAGAAAAAAACTTTTTGCCAACCAATATGTTCAGAACTTGATCAATAAATGGCAAAGGAAAATGATCTTTCTTCATTGCCTTATTTAATTCTCGATAATCCACACATATTCACCATTTACCATTTTTCTTAGGGGACATTACTAATGGGGAGACCCATTGGCTATCTGATATGGGGTAAATAAAACCTACGTCTAGTAATTTCTGAAGTTCTTCTTTCACAACATTTTTCAATGCGGGGTTCATCCTTCTCTGAGGCTATCTCACAGGATGACAGTCCTCCTTAATGTATATATGATGGGTACATGAATTAGCATAGATCCCTTTCATATCTGTATAATCCCAGGCGAAGGCCTCTTTGTGTTTCCGAAGGACATCCACGAGTTTCTTCTTCTGGGATTATGACAGGGTTGGATTAATATTTAGGGTTTTTCCTGGTTCTAGTTCTACTAAGACACTTTCACTAGGTGCATCAACAGGTAGCTCCTATGATCTCTTGGATGTTTCAATTGTTTCTTGAGTCTCATAGCTTATGATAGATTCTAGGAATTGTTGATTTGTTTTGGAAATGGAGCCAGGATCATCCATAAAAGAGGTGATTACATCATCTTCTGATTCTATTTTCAACTAAAGGGCTTGTCCAATAGTGAGAACTAGCCTCAATTTCTCATTTTCTATTTCAGACTCTTTCCTAGATAAAATTTTCTTGCTTCCTGGTGGTTTAATGGATGGGTTTGGTTCTGCAGGTGGGCATAACGCTAAGTTCTTAATGTTGTTCCCATTGGAAATAACCATGTGCCCTGATCAACACCCAATGTAAGCATCTGTAGTAGCTAGCCATGGTCTACCCAAAATCAAAGGATGGTCACCCTCCGAAGATTGCATCTGTAAGACCAGGAAATCTATGGGATAGTGCCATGAATCTACTAAAATTGTTACATATTCCAACTCTCCTACAGGTTTAACTGTGGATCGGTCTACCAATTACAATATTGTAGGTGTATGTTTCAAGTTACAAATACCTAATGCAAGCATGGTTTTAGTGGTGATAATGTTGATGGCAGCACCCAGGTCTACCAGCACATTTGGAATCTGTACCCCATTAATTTGTACTGTCAAAATTGGGTTCCCCGGATCTCCATACTTTTCAGGCATTGACTTTCTCGTCATGAAATCTGATAATTTTCCCATAACATGAATGGTAAGGGGGTCTTTGGATTTCTTTGCAGGTTTCTTTGAACAGTATTCCCTAAGAGTCTTTGCATATATTGGCACATCCTTCATATCTTGTAACAAGGGAATTTTAACAAATAAGTTCTGCAATTCTCCTAATAAATCAAATTCAACTTGAGGGCTTGATTTACTCAAAGTTAGTCTCTCTGGGTAAGGTGGTTCAGATTGATGTTGTTTTACAGGAGGTTCCTCATTTCTATCAGTTTGTTTTGGCTCTTTATTAATTGGTTCTGATTCCTTACCTTCACTATCAAGTTGTTCAATGGTAACTGGAGGAGGTTGAACATTAATTGTCCGCCTTGATCGTAGATTCATTTCATACAACTCTGCAGTGGAAATGCTATATGAAGGTAGGTTAAGAATGTCAGTTTGATGAGATCCCTTGCTATTAGGATTTGGATCAGGTTGGATTGGGAGCTGAGGACAGGCAGGTTGATTACCCAGAGGCATATTAGAGGGCATTTGGAGTTGTTCTTGTGGCATAAATTGAGGAAACTGCCCAAGAGGGGATCCTCACCAAGTTGGAGCCCATGGGGAGCTTGAACTGGCTTAAGGGTTCCACTGCTACCATAGTGGAAGATGGTATTATGGTCACATGGAAGGATAGGGCATGGACAAAGGATTCATATTAGAATTATTGAAATACTGAGATGGATCTAAGTACATACCTTGATTTCCCATTTGTGGTCGAGGTTGCCATGGCTTTCTAGACCCCATGAGGTATAGTTTCTCCATGTCTTTCCCCATTCCTTGAAATACTGCTTTCAGGCCTCGTAGGGAGGGGCATGAGCTTGTTGCATGATTTAGCTCATAGATTGCACATTCCTCTATGGATTTTAGTGGACATTCCCTCTCTAGATGCTTCTTTCTACACGTTGGGCAGAATATCTCCATAGTCCTGTCCAATTCCAGCTTCTTCTATTTTACTTGCAGTGTATCCATCTGTGCTAACAGGGTGCTAAGGATATCCATCCTCAGATTGTCTAGCTGGTTTCCAATTTCTACTTTTGTAAGACCTCCGCCAGACCCTTTTACTGAGTGAATTACTTGTCTGTTTCTTGCAAGCCCCCTTGAGTACTGAATGCGTAATTCGTAGATACCTTCGAAGCTTTCCTTAGAGATGTCTCCCTTTCCCACAATGTTCAATAGTTCCATCGAGTCCTCACGGAAAGATCGAAGGAGGATAATTTTTAAAATTTCCTTATCTAGGTCAGAGTGACCCAACCTCTGTAAGGTGTACTTGAATCATTCCACACAATCTTCTAAACTCTCGTCTTCTTTTTGTGCGAACTTGAAAAGTTCTTCCTTAATGTTCTGGGATTGACAGTAATCCTGTTATTTTTCCAGAAACATTGTCCGCATATCATCCCATGTGGAAATAGATCTTCCTCCAAGGCCCATGAACCATCTCAGAGATGTTCCTTTTAATGTAGAAGGAAATTTTTTTAACTTTTGGGCCTCCATCGTATAGTCATACCCCTAGCACACTATGTCAAACTCGAATAGAAATGTGTCGGGATCTTCTGAAACAAGCCCATGAAAGTTTGGTAATGCTGCTAATGGAATAGGCTTTGTGGGTGCACCAGCTCCTAAATCTTCGATTGGAAACTCGATAGTGGAGGTTGTGGGAGCCATAAATATCTTCCAATAACTGCTCGGTATTTCACCAAGTTGTGTAGGAGATGGCTGAGGCTTCCTTACTCCTTGGATCCGAGTCACTATAGCAGCACTTCTCTGGTCCCTTGGTGATGCAAATACTCCTTTGATCCCTTCTCCCATGTCCTGATAACTTCATCCCTCGGCTACAACCTCCTCTATTTTGCTGGAGTGGTCTGACTCTATCGAGGTTCTTCTTGCGATCTCTTCCCCCTCTGTTACCAACATAAGATTTTCCTGGTCAGGTATGCTACTAGATGTTTCTTCAACTGCTGGAGGGACCTGCTATGTCATATCACCCAAGAATTTTGTAGACAACACTAGT